>CM057004.1:38529760-38587260 GCA_029891345.1 Dryococelus australis
CTCTATCAGAATGATACGCTTGTGACAAAAGAATAGCGAACACTGTACTGTAATTTTACAAAGCAGCAAGTTCAACTGATACATGTTTACAATAATATCACAACAGGTGCTCGAAGGCCCGGCCACCTTCATTAATGCATGGCATTGCAACGCCGCAACAAAGACTGTCGCGCACTCTGGAACATGTTGGGATCCCTTCGGATCATTTCGCCGGCTGCTACGACGCGTGCTAAGAGTTCTCCTGCTGTGTCCATCGGTATCTCATAGACAAGGCAATTCCCACAGGTAAAAGTGTAGGGGTGACAGATCTGGGGAGCGAGCAGGCCAAGCGACAGGGCCTCCCTTGGTCGAGGTACTCACGTACAGCACGAGCATTGTGTGGTGATACCCCATCGCGCTGTATCCCCATGCGGTCACGTGTCATTAGCTGTGCGTCCTCCAGCAACTTAGGCAGTGTGTATTGCACGAGGAGCTGGTACACACGGTCATCAAGACGTGCTGGTAACATGTACTGTCCTACTAAGTCATCATGGACTATGCCAGCCCACATGTTCACCGAAAACCTCACTTGGTGAAGCGTCACGAACGTGGCAAGTGGATTCTCTTCAGCCCACACACGGCTGTTGTGGCTGTTGTACACACCATTAACGTGTGAAACAGGCTTCGTCTGTAAAACAGAGCGTACCCTGAAAGCTCCGGGTCACGCGAGCTGTCGGTTAGCTCTGCATGTGTGCACCTGTGCATGTTCACAGGGTCGCTGACATTCGGGTATGATTGCCGCCCCATTTGCCTAATGCTGCTGGCGTGAGGTCGCAGGGGTTCGGACAGCAAAATATTCACCACACGAACCCACTAAATGCCTACCACCGAGGCAACGAACAACTACCCTGTAAAACGCAAGTGACGTCTGCTCGATAGAGGAAAGTCAATGCGACCCTACACGACGTTTTGTCGTTCCCGTGTGCCACTGTCATACAAAAGTCACAACACTTATATACTTTTCAATTTACATTCACGCTTATTTCCATGACGCTTTCAAGGATGCATGCCACAAAACCTTACGTTATTCACAAAGTATATACACAAAGTACTGATGACATACTACAATCGTTGTTAAAAAAAAAAAAAAAAAAGATCCGAACGCTTATTGTTTAATCTCACGTAATTTTAAATACTCTTTTCACAGAGGCATTGTATTTTTCACATTGTTTGGTGTGGTGCATTTTCTCGACAGAAAGTTAAATGAAACCTCGTGATTAGGACCTTCGAACATTGCGTCGGCATTTACTGACACATTCGTTTGAATACACCAGGCATCGCTCGTTACCTGTTTGCGACTCGCACAGACTCACAAGTAGCACATCACGCTTTGTACTTTTTACATTACATGGTGCGTTATTCGTTGCGTTATTCGTTCTTTGCTAAAGGCTGTTCACGACAAAGTGAGCACTTTAGATTTGAACCTTAGAAAAAAGTCACTGTCCCTGCATGCATTTATTTCAATGGGCACATTGAGTGACATTCGCCCAGTAAAGTTGGTAACGGTGAACGGAAAGTAATTCCATATATTAATAGCGAATAAAAAGTGTTATATAACCATTAGTGATAACTTAAAATTAATTCGTTCGCTTTCTGTTTATTTAATGCATCGAAGTGTAAAATTGAGCAGATTTTTTTTAGTATTTCCTTTCTTAATAATTTAACAATTTCATTTAGCCGACGCATGAATAAAGCGATGAGACCGATGGCAATTTTAATTTTACATAAGGCGGAGGAATACACAATGTGTAGACAAGTATATCTTAAGCAGGGCTTTCAAAAGTGCTCATTTTACAGTGAACAACCTATAACTAGGGTATCGTTCAGTAACTCTCCCAGTGTGTGTGTGTGTGTTGCCTACTTTCAGGAAAATAATTTTCTATTCAATTTTCTCGAAAACTGTTTGCCTGAGGGTTTTGCGATAAGACGACCTTTTATCGATTATTGGGCCTTCTTGATACAAAATGTAGCATAAAATTTCTTAACAATCGTAAGGAAAAATAATTTAAGCCAAAGAGGTGGCGGCTAATCCTATTACTTCAATGAAGGCGGAATGTATTCGAAACGATTATATCACAGATTGCGGATCTTTTTAGCATAAAATAGTATCCAGAGAATCTTAATTTATTTCTGTGTAGTTCCCGATATTTTGCCAAAATAAGATTTTAATTTTCCATTTTTAAGGGCGAATATTTCCCTTACGAATTCCACCAGGCTATACGTCGCATTATATAACTTTACCTCATTTTCGACAAGGAATAACCTCACAAAGGCTGTAAGATACTTGCATATGCATCCTGTAGAACAAACATCCATCAGCTAGGGACCGAATTAATTCTTAGCGTTATTTTTCATGTCGAATAGTGTTACATCTCCTTTCGCAAACTGCAGTCACTGCACTCTCAAGTGGCAAATATTTCACCCGATTATTTCAAACTAGGTGGCTGACCACAATACCCCCTTGGCTTCCACTAAACACGTGCTTTTAAAGTCTAATACATAATATTTTTTGTGGAGTTGTAGCAAATAATTACAAACATGTTACTTACTAGGATAAAATTAACAGTATTTATTACTTACCCTACATCAGGCATAAACAAAAACCACATTAACTGTAATAAAACAATAACATGCAGGGTAGACAGCTCAGATACTCTCAGAAAACTAAAACCTGTAGATGTTAAATGGTTGGTGTTGGCAGCTGTTAAAGGACACTGCAGTGTATGTGAGATTGCACAATTTTCGATTGGTAGTTGGCGTTGGTGGTTGGTGTTGAGCGTTGGTTGTTGGTGTTGTAGCTTGTTGGAATACATATAACTTTTATCACCAACCGACCAATCGGAGTTTTCTCGGTTTCTGAACGAGTGACAGTGGAAAAGCTGTGAAATAGCGGAAAATAATTGCGAAAAAAAAATATATGTATCAAACTAATGATATAAGTTTTTTGGCAAACAGTCATATTGAGTATTAAAAATTCCATGTATAATAACATAAAAGCTAATCCTAATCATATAATTTATAATGTATTAACAGATTTTTATGAAGCGATTGCACAATTTCAGATTAATTCGAGTTAGCTACGTGAATATTACTTTATTTTTTTAATGCAGCAGGCTTACATTTAATTTTTAGCATAAGCAAATTACTTAATGTTTGAAACATGTCTTACCTGAGTGTGCGATATTTAAAAAAGTTCGAATCTCAGCAAAGTCTCGTCCGCTCAGTTAATAAAACTTCAGATTCCAGGATTGCCAATTGAAATAATTGATTCGCCCTTCTTAAGACTTCACTGCTTTCTGTTGGCACAGCTGCTAAACAATCTACACCAGCGCCAGCACTGATTACTGTGCAAATGGAACTCATCTCAACTAACCGAAAACCACCAACACCAGCAAAAACCACCACCAACCGCCTTATTGAGGCAGGGCCTTAATGTTTTGAATCTTCGCCACCAGACTGCAACACTTTCCAAGTGGAGTAAAAACTGGTGGTCATTGGCCAATTTACCCTGCTCTACCCTGTATGCTCTTAAATATGTTTCTAACCTAAGTTTGGTCCCATCAACTTCTTGCTCTAGATTTCTCCTATAAAGTTGAGTGCCTTGAAAATAACAGTGCACGCCGAGAAAAATCTGCAACCGAAATTATTACAGAACAGTTTTGTAACTGGTTTCCTTGTTTTTGAATGAATAATATAAATTTTTCTCAAGATGTTCTGCTGAAAAAATGTTAGTGTGTGTACTGTAGGAAATTTGAGCATAGTTAAATAATCACACACAGGGAAAAAATATATTTACGAGAGTTTTACAATATTTACGAACAATAGAATTTTGGGAGGTAAACGGATACGCAGTATCTGTTCCCGTAATCAATTTTTTTCTCATTGAATTGTATAACAGACAACTACCAGTTTGTTCACGCTACGAGACAAAGTCAAATTATTATAGCAGCTCTTATTAAGTGGCTGATTGTTCCGGCGTTTTGTGTACCATTTTTTATAAAATTAAATTAAAAATTCCATTATATTAGAAACACACCTACGCTCAGCAATGTAACAATATGGATACAAGCACGGTAAAAACTGTATGCCGGTAATGGCAAGGTTTTGAGGCAAGATAACAGACACGAACCAACTTTCTCGCCCTAGCTGCGGAACAATAGAAGCCATTGTCCTGCCGATATCCTTTGAATAATGGCTAACAAGGGAGCTGGGCAAGGGACCTGTATGCTAGAGGGGAAGTGAGGGAGTATTTTAATGAATAAAGGTAAGCTCATCAGCTGGCTGGACAACCAGCCCTCTTGGAAGGTGTAGCTAGGACGCGGGCTAACACTTAAGTGTGTTGAGTACCAAAAAACCGAATTATTTATTTTATAATTGTGCCAAACATTGTTCAACTTGCACACATTGTATATGGTGATATTTTTCCACGAATAAAATAAAATCTGCGCTTCATATGTTTGAATAGTTTGGTGTCAAATACAAACTGTTTCTGTTTTGCTGCAGGTACAACAACATAGTAATTAAATTTTACAAACGAAAAAAAAAATTTCAACGTAAACTAGTGCTGTGGGCAACGATTTGACACATGTGTAATATACAAACGACAATTCATGCATTAAAAGATATGCATAAAAGTTTTGTATATTTAATTTATTTTCCATATGTATGGTGTGTTAAGGTTATTACATACGTGCCACGCCGTAGCTCACGCCATTAGTTAGCATTGTAAATTTTTTCATTTGTACAACTAAAATAGTTTTTGTTATTATAGCTGCAGTAAAATAGGAAAATGTTGTATTTGACAACAAATTATATAAAATATACAAAATACAAAATTTTTTAATTCGGGGTACAAGTATAAAATGATGAAACTTTTTGGTTTCTAACGTGCATGTATTCTCATATACCGAACGGGCGGCGATTTAATAATAATGCCTGCGTTTTAACTCATTAAAGTCTCCACTCATTTGCTGGCACTTAAGACAAATTAGAAGCGAGTCACCTATACCCACTACTGCAAGAACACCGGTTCTGTTGGTGTCTGTGTTAGAACTCACCATCGTCCTGTTGGTCCATACCACACCAGACACTACCCTGTACTTTATAGCGTTCATTATTGGCTGGCCATCAATCACTGGAGAGCCGAGTTGATATTGACACAATCAAATGTCCTTTATAGTACAAAATGATTTATAACCAATCATGTCCCTTTGAGTGGCTATCAAAATTATATCGTTAGTAATATAATTGTTACTGCGCTGTCGTAGTCTTGTGAGGTTGTGTTAAACACTAGCCGAACAAAGACTGCAAATCCATGCGAGTTTTGTTCTGAACAATAAAGAAATTTTCTAATTAACTTTGCTTGAGCTACACTCGAGCATAATCTATACGATGTTAAAATCGTAATACACCCAACTCACTCAACTTCGTTCATTATTTTGGTGCGCACGAAGCCCAAAATGTTGTGTGAAAGTCATCTTCCGGCAGCATTATACAGCTCAACTGTAAAATACGCTTCTGCGCATGACAACTAATAAACACCAGCCGCAAGTATGAGTAGTTTTATTGGTGCACGTGGAGCTGGCCACGCCTCTCAACATAACGGACCATTAACAGACATCCGTCGGTATAGTCCATTCTCGGTTTCTTCGGACGTTTTAACACAAATCATTGAAAAGTCACCCCATGTATTACGTATTTACCTATTTCCTAAATATGCCACGTATCAAGCGTTTTATACCTCTGTAAACACATATATATATATTATTTTTCGTTAAATTGAAGTTTTATCTATATTTTATTTATACATTACAACATTTATTTTATAATAAACATGAATAAAAATGGAGAGAAAAATCTGTGTTGGTAGCGCCTGGTAATGCAAGCTCAAGTCACCCGCACGGTGACTTGAGCTCCTCTCCCTTAGAATTAGACTTTAGAATCTTTTAAATATTGAAAAAAAAAAGTGAAGTAAAGAAATTTGTACGGATAACATAGAGGTCTTAAGAGCCGATGAGGGTGATTGAGGTGAGTTTCAGCAGCGCTGGAATGAAAGAGTGGGGGGAAACCCATCCGTAAACAGCATCGTCCGGAACGATTCCCACATGCGAAAATCCGAAGTGACCCGGCCGGGGATTGAACCCGGATCGCCTTGGTGGGAGGCGAGCAGGCTAACCGCTCAGTCACCGTGGCCGCTTGAAGCATAGCGCTTTGTTAATAGTGCAATAATAATTCGTTTATCTACGGAAAATTTAAAAAGTTCACAGTAAGATTTATTAACTAAATAATATTTTTTATACTAAGGCCATATTAAATCTGCATGTGTTCTTGTAAGCATGTAATTTGAATGCGAGGGGTAACGCCAGATGCTTACATCCCCACACACAATAAGAATGAACCTGCCCGCTCGCCGCTGACACTAGCTTGCAGTCTACATTTGCACATGCGTGTCCGTGAGTTGGATAACTGAATATGAGTTCTATGAAGTGTTAGCTAATAAGTTAAAATATACGTGTACGAAAATCTATTCGTAATGACTGGTTATTTTGAATATTTTTAAAAATGTATTTTAGAACAAAATTATGCTATAAATGTATTAATTTTCTAGCAAATCAGTCGTTAAGAGCGAGGTAAAATAATACTCTCCTCCCTCCTTTTCCAACCTTTATTTAGTAGCTAAATTTGCCGCTTCAAAACGCTACAGCTTTCTGAAGCATAGGTTTTCACAAATATAATTATCATGATAGACTAGCATGGACCATGTATTGCCATCTAGTAGAGGCATTTGCTGCTTTACATCTTTTTACACTAAAATATGCACAAATTTAAGGCGTCAAAAAAATCTCGACAGTAGTAGGATGCAGCCAGATCCTTGACAACGGGATCTAGGACAGGAGCTCAGAGCTGTTCCTGCTCTGTCATTACGATTGCCAGGCGGCCATATTGGAAGCCAGTGACCGTTGAACTTTGACCTTTAACTTTTGAACCCAAAAATTTTCAAAAAAACCCAAACAAATTTTTAAAAAAATCCAAAGTAATTTATAATATATATATATATAATTTTTTTTAGTTTCCAAAAAAAAGATTACACATTTATTATTTAAAAATTATTTTTTTAAATATTTTAAAATTATTTAAAACTATTGAAAATTATTTTAATATTATTTAAACATGCCAGTCTCCGTAGCAATTTTCCCTTTTCCCCTAAACGTTTCCCTTTATTCCCTAAACAATTCAAAAAAGTCGCAAAAAATTCATCAAAGTCAACGAGCATATTATGATACCGACTACTACCACCATATTGGATGCAGGTGACCTTGACCACATTACCTTTAATGACCATGAAAACAATAACTAGAGAAGAAATTCATGAAAGTCGGCAAGCATATTACGTTACTGACTACTATCACTAATTTTATTCAAGCAAATTTGGTAAAAATTAAATAAATCACACTTTTTTACACACATTTTATTACATCCAATTAATTTATTACAGTCGTTCGTTCCTTCGAAAAAATTACAATATTCTTCAATATAGATGTATCTCAATATATGCAATTTTGTTGTAGGTTACAGTCTTTTATGCATCTCTCTATTCACACACGTGATGTCCTTGTACGAAAATATCGTGACATTTATTACACTGACACACTGTGTAGGACAGCCTATTTCGGTAAATACACTTTTGAGGGCATGTACCGAAGTCACAAGAGACATGCTTGCAGCAAACCAGATACCGAGGTACTGATGAGAAATGCACATTACGTTTACAAGTCTTTGCATCTCTAAGTAAACTATCGGTACGGCTGATCTACTTACCACACCTGTCACACAAATATGACATGCGACAGGGAGTTTTGGTACAATGAAAGCTTTCATGGCGTCGTACATTGCGGTCGAAAGTAAATGCCTCATCACAAAAGCGACAATGATGAGGTCGTAGTGGTTCAGGCAAAGGTACGGGCGGATCTGTTGGAGATGATGGTGCTGGAGCTAAAGAAGCAGGTAACACCAGCAATGGTGTTCTAGTTTCCTCAGCCGAAGAGGTTGATGGCGATGCTATTATAGACATACCGCTCGAAGACGTCGATGGCACTGCCGTAGCTACCATTAGCTTTGGAATGTCATAAGACACGAAAGCTCCCCTCAAACTAAGCTACTCAGCTGACCATCAACAGCTTATTATATACGAGTATGCAAGCCCTATGACGTCATATTGAGTTTGAACCAATCGTATTACACCATTAATAGATTGTGCGGACATCGACAAGCCAATGACCGGCTTGCCCCATGATTGCAGCTGGTCAATCGCGTAAGGCATTGAGAGATCACGCACAGGCAGGTAGGTAGGCTTTAGATGCTAGTTCCCTTGATCACATTACCATGCAGTTATATCCTCAACAGTTTCTTCCAGAGAAATTCCTCGCTCAGTTTTGAAACATGGTCGCACTTAAAGCAGACAAGTGACTCCAGCAGACTTACTCCAGCCTGCAATTGTGGTGATTTCGGTGCTGATTGCGATTGCAGTGCATGCAGTTCTGATTGCGGTGCTGGTTGCGGTGCTGGTTGCGGCGCGTGCGATGCTGATTTCGGTGTGTGCTGCGCTGATTGAGGTGCGTGCTGTGCTGATTGCGGTGCATGCAGTGCTAAGTAAGGTGCTAAGTGTGGTGTGTGTGTGTGTGGGCCGCAAATTAAAATAAATCCCCCCCCCCCATTTTAAAATAAAATGATATAGTACTACCTCCAAATCTTAAAGGTGGGCATTTTATTTAATAATTTCGCTTTACTGTAAAATTATATATTTGCAGGTCTCTCGGTATATTCAATCACATCCTGGATAAATTGTATTTGTACTTTGCAATAAAATTGCCCTGATCTATAGCAGGCTCCCACCACACTACGCCATGGTCGATGCACAACTTGCACTTTGTACTGAACAATGCAGCACCACGGCAGGTCACCACCATGCTTCCCAATTGGTCGTCGTGCGAAAATAACTCTTCGTACATTCGTACAGACGGCCCTCTCATGCCGACGAGCATTTTGAACATTGGTGAAAACTCCATCGCATAATTAGCACTGGCGACAACCAACAAAAATGCGTGTACCGAAATTTGATAATTATGTTTGATAGTTAAGTGTTCCTGTGTAGGGCATTTTAAAGGCCTTAAATTGTTCACGATATTTTAAAGCCGTATTATTATTTTGTTATAGTCAGTACATCGAGAAAGACGAAAAGTAACTCCTACGATATTACAAAACAAACATTTTATCATAGTTTCGATGGAAAAGTAATAACAATGGTTCTGCGCTTGTAACGTGTTTAATTAAACATGCAGCACATAAACGTATAAAGGAAACTTCGGAGAGAGTGGCTTATTGCATTCCATACATAACCCAGTCATTGAAAATTTCACGATCGCTTAAATGTTTTACGACATGTTAAAAATGTTTTTACGATGCTTCTAAAATGTTTCACTACCTGACATCAATTTAAAATGCACTTCAACTATCTTAACTACAGACGGTCATCAAAAAGTCATTAATCCTGTGAAGTATCAGTCAGTTCAAATTTAACGAGAAATAAACAAGTTATATTTTAGAAATTATGTGTAAGCACATTACCACCCAGTGCAAAAAATTTTAATCAACAACATCGTCCCTTTGAAAGAAGGTGACGATAACTATCAACTAGGGAAATTTTTCATAATACTTTCCGCTTGTGTAGATACATTTTGGAGACATTTTGGGCGCTATTGTGGGTAGATCTTAAAATTATAGCTACTTTAAATAGCTCAATTTCAATAGTACATCCTACATACGAGAGCACACCAATAAGGAAGGTTCCCTCTGTATTACGCGTTGTAAGGTGTAATGTGTGAAAAAATGACGCTTACAAAGCTAACTGGCACACTTATTCCTAATTTTGCACATTGTCGCCTAGACGATTTATACACTCTAAATTCGAATCAGTGGAAAACCGCAGATTCACAGTGAAATTCAATTACTCTAACGAGTGAAAATGGCTCCACTTAGAACCAGTGGAAAAAAAAAAAAAAAAAACCACTGATTGTTTCAGTGAAAAAAATTCTCTGATTTAATTAGTGACGTGAAACAATTTCACTGATATAAGTGACGGCCGACCGCAGTGGCGAGTTAAATATAGTTATTACTGAATTTAACCAAATAATTACGTGAAATAAACACATTTGGGATAGTTCAGTATTTATATTGCTCAATGCACCGTGATTTAAAAAAGTAAAAACACTTCCGGAGGTAGCCGGCATCCAACTAACACCCACTCCACTTCGCTTGTAAGCTGTTTCCTTGCCAGCTGCACTACCAAGTCAAGTCGAAAAATGAGAGCAAAAAATGTAGAGTTCCTATAAGAACTGTGAAAACTTAAATTGTTTGCCCTTACTTTTCGTTTTCGGTTTAATTGATACCCTTAGGATTGTTGAAGCGAACAGTATGTATGAGTGCACTCTCTTCACCACATTATATACGGTTTAAACCTTCAAACAGAGCGCGGTGATAATTACGTGAAAACGCAATGAAAGATGTAAAAACCGAATGAAAGGCTGAATGTTCATATTACCTCGTAAAATGGTGTTTTGAAAGACGAAATAAATTTTAGGAAGTATCTTGTATTGGTGTTGTTAGTTTATTCGTTGTTATTTCACTTGATACGCGTTGTTTGACGGCCATTTTTACACACTGTTTAACTGACCCATCAGTCAAAAAACAAACCACTGGAAAAAAAAAAAAAAAAAAAAGACTGATGAATCTCAGTGGGAAATGTCACTGAATCAATAAGGGAAGGAAACCGGGTTTTTTTTTTTTTTTTTTTAATGATTCATCAGTTAAATTCACTGAAAATATTTCTCACCGATTCATATTTAGAGTGTACAAAGATCGCAGCATGGTACAAGCACACGTAGGTTAGAATAGAATCCAAGGGCGCAACTGTCGCTTAGACCGCGAACTCCAGCATCACACTGGCCAGCAAAATGGTGTCACTGCCCAGCAACAAGTGGGGGCGCCGTTCACCAGTTAGCGCCTGGTAACTTGCTCGTCAGCAGGCAGTCCAGCCAATAAGGAAGTGTTTCGCAGCACGTGGCAGCCATTCAGGCACAAAAGGTCCTCGCGGTAGCCAGTCGGCGAGTTCCACCACGCCTTTACGCATCTTTAATGACTGTTCACGATAAAATGAGCACTTTTGAAATCAACCTTAGAAAAAAGTCACTGTCGCTGCCCCTGCCTGCATATATTATTTTAACGGGCGCACTGAGTGACATGCGTCGAGTAAAGTTGGTAACAATGGAGGAAAAAGTAGTTCCATATATTAACGTCAAATAAAAAGTGTTAGGTAACCACTTATAAGCATTTAAATTATCTCTTTCCCTTTCTCGGCTGTCAAGACCTCGCTGTTAAGATCCGCCCAAATCTCTTCACTTCACTTCTTACGCTTTCTGTTTCGTTTCTAATGCGCCGAAGTAAAAAAAAATGTGCTAAATTCCAGGAACCCGTCCCCCCTGTCCTTCCCCATTCCGGCAACCCTTCCCTATTGTCTAGACTGTCGGAAAGCTGAGAGTATAAATTATACACCGAACACGTGTAGCGTATGCTAATCCCTTTCACGTCAGTGGAATTCAGTATCTCATGATAAAATAATACTTTCGTCGACAGTGCTATTCTCAAGCCCGGGTAAAAATTCTTTGCGGCGATTCCTTATGCAGAATGAGAAACGACTTTTAATACGACTCATGTAAACATTAATTATTTTAGAAATTATGCGTCCTTAAAAAAAAAATTTATATTATAAGCTTCTCTTACGAAATAATCAGAAAATATTTTAGATGAAATCATAAGTTGTTGAGTTGGGATCTGAAATTGTTAACATTTTGTTAGTATAATCGTTCGTTCGTAAACAGGAAACACTCAAAAGAAGTTTTAAACTTTATAACAATATGATTTTTATAGTATGAAAATGAATAACAACGGGGTAAATGAGTTTCTTGAAATGAACTGAATTTTTTGAAAGTGCGAGTCTTCCGCCTGCCAGCTATGGTATATCCTATTTTCGCGAAGAAAATGGACTGCGGTATTTAAAAACATCGCAATTTTCAAATAACAAAACAACTTGGCAGTAATTTTTTGTCTCGTGTCATGTAGTTTGTATATTTATTTTCAAATAAAGGAATTTCAAATCGTTATTTTTTAAGGATGCTTACCTACCTCAATAATGACTACGCATAATGAGCTGCGGTATGTTTTCGATCTCGTTTTGCACAAGAAATAATCTTATAGCGTCTTTACCTGGAATTCAATACAACCATACATGCTGCAAGAATTCTTATTCACATAAGTTAATTTACTATCTAACCTTCATCTGGGCATAGCTCAGGATTACTAAAATCAAGGACGAGAAAATTCCGCAGGTTATTAGTCGTGGAAACTCCGCACTATATGTCTGATATGAAAGAAATTGTAGAAGAACGTTGGTTCATTTTTACAATATACAAATTATTGTGTACCATACTAAAGTTTCTAAAAAGCGTAAAAATAAACACAGATGTAAAAATATTTCCGTTTTACGCTCAAAGGAACACTAAAATACATTTATAACTTATTGCTTTGTAAGATTAGGGGAAATTGTGAGAACATATTTGTTGAATTTGAATGTTTAATTGTTAAAGGCTGTTCACGATAAAGTGAGCACTTTTGAAATGAACCTTAGAAAAGAAAAACCGCTGCCCCTGCATGCGTATATTTCAATGGACGCACCGACTGACATTCGCCCAGTAAAGTTGGTAACGATGGAAGGTAAGTAGTTCCATGTATTGACGTAGAAATGCAAGTGTTAGTTAGCCAATTTGTGATAACTTAAATTATTTCTTTCGCTTTCTATTTTTCTTAATGTATCGAAGTGTAAAAATTAGCATGTTTATAAAAATTCGATTTATTAATAATTTCAGTTTTACTTGACCGTAGGGCCGGCTTTCAGAGTTTTGCGCCCCTAGGCACATTTTCTGTGTGCCCCCTCCCACCCTGCCACCAAAGGAAAAAAATCATAATTTTTGAGTCCACAATCCCGTCTTCGGCGACGAATGTCAATAGATTAACTGTCTCTTTTTTTAGAATGTCACTTTCTTGGCAACATATGACTAATGTCTTTTTCAACAAATTTGTCTTTCCTTACAGAAATTTATCAACTTTTTTCACAGTTTTTAAAAGATTATTTCTTTCACGTTTTTCGTTAGAAAGTTTGCGGAAAGCTACCCCGCTCAACTTTTTTCGTTTGTCACTTATAATTGTTAAATCCTATACATTTTTTTTTCGTTACGGTAGAATAGGTACTTAAGAGGTTACAGGGCGATACATGTACCTGTTTACAGCTTATGAAATAACTTCATTTCTCTAGCAGATGAACACATTATTTTGAAACACTTGTCTAGAATAACACGACTTGCGCACTGTTGCACATTAGCACATGCACTATAAAAGAACTGAGTAAATAGTGAGCGAGCCACTGGCACTAGTCGCTAGATGTCTCGTCACAGACAAACTATACACGGCGGCTGCCAACCCACCGTAATGGATATCCCTCAATCGCAGAACGTATTATTAAATTATTATTAAATTAATATCCTTAAAATCAGACGTACGTATGTAACTCTTACTTGTCGGTGTTTAGATTTTACTGTAAAATAATGTTATATATCTAATACTTAAGTAATGTTTGATTAAAAAGTTTGTTGGCAGTATTAAAACAAACACTTTTTTCCCCCCAGAATAAAATTTTTACGGAACTACTTTCATGTACAGTTTGTTTCTCGAATGTGCCGCCCCCCAAAAGCTACCGCCCCTAGGCCCGTGCCTAGTGGGCCTAGTTACAAAGCCGCCCCTGTTTGGCCGACGTATGATTAAAGCGATGGGGTCCATGGCAATGTTAATTTTACATCAGGCGGAAGACTACACAACGTGCATACAAGTAGATCTTAAGCAGGGCTTTCAAAAGTGCTCAGTTTATCGTGAACAGCCTTTACGTGTTTGTAAGACAGCTGAATTTTATTAGGCTGCGATGACTTATTGCGCCTGACTTACTTACTTGAACGCAACCCGAGGTTGTATACGTAGTGTTTACGTCAGTGGAAATCGTCACCAAGATTACTACGGACTGCTGTCGTTTGTTCGTCCGGGGACCCGTCGGGTAATTGGCCGCGCGTCGCACGGTAACTAAGCAAATAAAAGCGCGGACGCATCACTGTTCGCACCCCGTCATTTCCCGGTGCGCAGTCGCCGACGAGTCTGGGGGCGCAGTCCCTAGAAAAGGAAATAAAAAAAGGGGAGAGAAATAATGTGCGAGAAGTGAGAGGATGCAAGGAAGGTTGGAGGACGGCTACCCATCCTACCCCTCCCCCCCCCGCACTCCTCATCCCTCTGAAACTGATGAGCTGCTGCTTAGCAGATGCTGCGAACCAGTTTACCGATAACCTTCTCCATACCCCCCCCCCCTTTTTCTCACGAAACTATTCCTTTAACCGCCACAACACCCACTTCCCAATTACCCCCTCCACTTACGTCTGCACCCCCCTCCCAGACCTTCGTTAGCCAGCGGTGGCCGCTATTAGCGCCGTCATCGGAAGCTTGGACCGTCCGGAATTGGTTGGTCAGGAGCTACGGTGATGCTGCAAGGGGTTGGGGGAGGGGAGGAAGGAATGGAAATTGCCATGTCCCGTCTTTTTTAAACCGTGTTCCACGGTGACCCTCGTCTCGTCGACGACACCTTGATGCCCCACCCCCTTACCGCACCCTCCTCCAGCTCGTAATTCATTGCCAGTCCGATAGGAGAGTCGCCAGAACGAATTAAGTTGAGTCACTTCCACGGGCGGTGCCACGATCTCCAGAACTTTCCAGAAGGCGCCCGCTGGTCATCCTCGAGCTGGCAGGCACCCGTTTGGCTATAGTGCAGTGGCATGATGCAAGGACTCTGATCCGTAGCGCCCAATAGCGCTGGTCCTTACGTAACCAATAAAGTTGCCATATAAAGTTTTCTCCCGTCAAAATAAATTAGAAACATTCAAGTTTAAAAAAAAATTTTGTTTTAAAATACTTTTACATACGACTGTTTGTGACCGCAAAAGGGAAGGTGCGTTAAAGGGTTGTTTACGCAAAGCCCTGTCCCAGTATTTTAGTACTAATCACAAGCACAGATGAAACAAAGATGCCGCAGGTTGTCTGGCACAGATATGCTGTTATGGTACATTTGACAGCGTCGTCGTGCACAGATATGCTGTTATGGTACATTTGACAGCGTCGTCGTGCGGGGACTTCTTAACGTGGAACAAAGAAATGCCACACTTTCCATCGTCATTTTCCCGTGCATCTGAGCAGCGCGAAGACAGGCTAGTCTGCGCAGGTAGACCCCTTCCCCTCTCCACCCCCACATATAAAGGCTGTTCACGATAAAGTGAGCACTTTAGAAATGAACCTTAGAAAAATAGTCACAGCCCATGCCTGCATATATTTTAACGGGTGCACAGAGTGACATTCGCCCAGTAAAGTTAGCAACGACGGCTGAATAGTAGTTCCATATTCTAACGTAGAATAAAAAGTGTAAGGTAGCCATTTGTGATAACTTATTATTCCTTTCGCTTTCTGTTTTTTTAATGCATCAAATTGTAAAAACAAGCAGATTTGTAAAGTATTTACTTTCATAATAATTTAACAGTTTCACTTGAACGACGCTTGAATTACGTGATGAGGACCATGTCAATGTTAATTTTACATAAGACGGAGGAATATGCAATGTGCATACAAGTAGATCATACGCAGGGCTTTAAAAAGTACTCATTTTACCGTGAACAGCCTATAGTATTTAAGGACCCTACACAATCGAAAACTTTAGCGTTTGACTTTACACGTCCTTTAATTTGACGAAACCACCAATACACAATGCAACTGTAAAGTCAAAGTTCAAACAATTGAAAATCAGTTCTGCGAGCTTCGTAAAAATGTATATTTTGCTGTGTAAATCATTATCATATTATCCAGGAATGAATTTTACGTACATTTTATTTAACGAGCTTTAAAATTATACTAAACGTTAGTTTCGAAACAAAAAATTAATTTCTTTACTTTATTCAAAAATATTAATTCGTATATTTACGCTTCGTATTGTGTTCATTTGTAATTTTTTAAAATTTAAACTAGCTTCGTTTAATATACCGAGATGAAAATTACCGTACAATAAAATAAAACTCATTCCACATAACCTCTGTTAGATTCTCGGCAAAACACGGCTGCTTGACTTTGAGTTTAAAATTTCAACTTTTCGAAATCGTAAAGTCAAAGAGAGCTTGACTTTACCGAGTTCCATTGGGTCAAGTTACATAAGAAACGACATGTCGGAAAGCAAACGTAAAGTCAAATAGTAAATTCATACGTTAAAGTTTTCAATTGTGTAAGGGCCTTTACTCCGACAGATCGCTGGCGCGGACGGGCGTCTCGTTCGGGACCGAGAGATGTACGAAGTACACACTCTAAATTTGAATCGGTGAGAAACCACTGATTCGCAGTGAAATTCAACTACTCGAATCAGTGAAATTGGCTCCACTTAGAATCAGGGGGGAAACCACTGATTGTTTCAGTGAAAAAATTTCACTGGGTGAATTAGTAACATGAAACAATTTCACTGTTTGGATAAGTGACGGCCGACTGCAGTAGCGAATTAAATATTTTTATTGTACGTGGCCAAATAATTGCGTGAAATTAACATATTTACGTTAGATTACGATTTATATTGCGCAATTTGCTGTGATTTAAAAAAAGTAATAAAACTTTCGGAGATGGCAGGGATCGAACTTACGCACTCTTTCCAATACAATTTCAGGACGTTACCTTACAGTTTGCGCTACCAAGCCAATTTAAAGAAATGTGAGGAAAATATATTGTGTTATACTTCTTAGCGATATCGTGAAGATTTAAATTGCACGCCCTTGCATTTCGTTTTGGTTTAATTGGTACTGTTATGATTGTTAAAACGAATAGTATATATGAGTGCACTCTCTTCCCCACATTGTATGCTGTTTAAACCTTCAAACAGAGCGCTGTGATGATTACATGAAAACGAAATGAAAGACGTAAAAGCGGAATCAAAAGCTGAATGTTCATATTAACTCGTAAAATGGTGTTTTGAAAGACGAAACACATTTTAGAAATTATTTTGTACTTTGGTTCTATTTTATTCGTTGTAATTTTACTTGATAAGAATTTTTAAACGGCAATTTTTAAACGTTTTTTAGCGGCCATTTTTATACGCTGTTTAACTGATTCATCAGTCAAAAAACAAACCACTGAAAAACAGTGAAAAGAATTACCCGTGAATCAGTGGATAATGTCACTGAACCCGTAGTGAAAGAATTCTGGCATTTTTTTCACTGATTCATCAGTTAAATTCACTGAAGTGATTGTTGAATCAGTCAGGTACTGTTGACTGATTGTAACAGTGAAATTCTCACTGATTGAAATTTAGAGTGCTGAATGGCGGAATAAATCGTCTGTTGGCGTTCCGCACCGCACACACGCTGGCGAAAGTAAGCTCATAGATCACACTTTCAATATACAGACTGTTCGCAAACTCTCTCGAAAGGTTTCAGAAGGTGATTTTTTTTTGTGTAAAATGAGGTAGACATGCAATGCATCTCTTAGCGTAGCTCAATTCCTAAGAGAGATCGCTGTTGCAAGTGCTTAGGACCCACGGTTTCCTTTTAAGACGGAAAGAAAGTTTTCATCGGCAACGATACAATACCTAGCGTGTAGGCAATACCTAATGGAAGACGAGGTAATAAAATTCGTAAACAACTAGAGTTCACTTAAGAATAGTTGGCCCAATATTGGTTGCTTAAAATACACTGTATCGTCGCTGCTGAAACGTTATGTGCATTATAAAAGGAGACATTTGGTACTAAGCACTTTTAACAAGATGAACTTTTTTTTTTACACTTTTTCAATAACACCATGATATTTCCACAAAGGTTGAAGGCAAAAAAAAACTATACGTAATAAGAGGGTGTGAACCGGATTAATTTAATGGCGACGGAAGGTATTAACGCCAGTTTGTTCATGGCGTGAAGATCTCGATTCACCGTCGTTTCTAAAATTTTGTGGAAGTCACAATTTTCTAATCTCGGTTTTCAATCGCGTTCATCTCCCTTAGGAATTGAGCTAAACAATATTGCATTGCGCATGCCTACCTCATTTCACATGAAATAAAAGTATAAAAACTAAAACCCTGCTACTCTAAAGTCAAAAACAAGTCGTCAGTTAAGTGTAAGAGTATAATCATAATGCCGTAATCCTACGTCGTACCAGTTAAGACACTTTACATATAGGATAGGTACATGGGAAAAAATAATTTGCAATTTTATGTAACTTTAAATTCTGACTAAGTCTGGCTCAAAACAGTGACAAATGGAAGGCATAGGTGGAGGCCTTTTCTCAGCAATGGGATACATCAGGCTAATAATGAAACGATAATTATGTATAACGCATGTTTGATTAGGCACTTCAATCCATTCAACCAAACACAACACTTTACAGAAGTGTTTCTTTTTTATGATTCCATAGTCATCAAGGAGCCATTATAAGATCATCAGGTCCATCCGTTTGTCCATCCTGGCGTATTACAGCAATATTGTTTCTACAGCACTAAACTGAAATGCATGAAATTCAGTACATAGATACCTACTCTAGTCAGATTTTTTCCCTGTACCATCCCTATATGTAAAGTGTCTTAAACGCCACGACGTGTGACTACAGCTTTATGATTAAACTCGTACACTTAATTGAAGATTTGTTTTTGACTTTTGAGTAGTCAGGTTTTAGTTTTTTATAAGTTTATTTTAATTTGCCAATTTTCTGTCGAAATAAGTAAAACAAAACAATTTTGTTTTACGTACTAGAGGCATTTTGTATCAATATATTTCTGAATACCGTTGAACTTTTAACTACACAAATATAGGTTGACAATGATTACCGTTAACCTACATATTATTAATCTTAAAGTGAAATTATCGAACAATATTAATGACACTCGCTTCCAAAATAAGCCGCGAATGAAATGCTTGCGCGAACTAACTTTGCCTGTGGGGCCATCTATTTTGTCACTGCCACCAAATTGAATTTTCTTAATTGTGTCATAGCCTATGACACTTGGGTTATTACAAGGAACATCCGAAGTGTAACACACATACATCGTGTTACAATCATATCCCTTCCTTCACTTTCCCGTAGTCGGGTAATAAGGAATAATTTAACCTCCCGAAATATTTCGGGCGAGTTTCTGAACAGTCTGTACATACGTACATACGCACCCACACCACTGCCATAGAGGAACTTCCTGGCGCTTCTGGTTAGATTCGTACCAGGAAACTTACCGCGAATAACCCAACACACACATGCAAGGTTCCACTGACAAAAGGCCCTTACACAAATAAAAACTCTAACATTTGATTTTACGTTTTCTTTCCGACATGATGTTTCTTATGGAGCTTTGCACATTGGAACCGCCAAAGGTAAAGTCAAGCACTCTTGACTTTACGATTTCCAAAAGTTGAAATTTAAAGTCAAAGTCAAGCTAAAAGAGGTTATGTGGAAAGTGCGTTATTTTATTATAGGGTGATTTTAATCTTGGTATATTATACAAAGTTCGTTTTAAACTAAATTAATGGAAAACAAATATAATGTGAAGGAGATATATACGAATTGACATATTTTAATAAAGTAAATAAATAAATTTTTTGTTTTGATATGAAATTTTAATATAAATTTCAACCCTATTTTTAAAAAAAGGTACGTAAAATGCATTCTTGGTTAATATCACAATTATTTACTTAACAAGATACATATTTTTACGAAACTCGCGAATCGATTTTCAATATTCTGAACTCTGACTTTACAATTGCATTGTGTATTGGCGGTTTTGTCAGAGGAAAGGAAACGTAAAGTCAAATGCTAAAGTTTTCTATTGTGTATGAAGCTTAATGCACGCGTTGGAACGTAGCAGGCATCCGACTGTGTACTTCTTTTGATGGGGAGAGAGGCATGATCAAACAGTTTGTGTGAAGACCTCTCAATTTACGCAAAATGACGGCGAGGGGAGTCCAACGATATTGCGAGTGCAACGGAATCCTGGGTTTTCCTAGAAAGACGCGAGCGCTCTTTCACGTGCACAAAAACTACTCCAACCCCACAACCATGTCGCTCATGATTAAAGTCAGACTATACATAGTGAATAAAACTTCATAGCTTGATCATTAGCTCGGGCACCTCGGGAGGGGGGGGGGGGCAAATACAAAATACGTTTACAATCATGTTTTTCTCGGACACTCTCTTTTCTACAAATCCTCACCCCCAAAATATGCAAATTTGTTACGAAACAGCCAAAATTACATAACATATGAATAAGAGCAATTTTTCATTTTATGCAACTATTTCCCCCAATACATACTATATTACCAATGTTAAAACATGCCGTTAAACAAGATCACTAAAGTTAGTAAAGGCTGTTCACGATAAAGTGGGCACTTTAGAAATTAACCTTATAAAAAGTCACTGCCTCAGCGTGCATGTATTTAAATGGGCGCACTGAGTGACATTCGCCCAGTAAAATTTGTAATGATGGATGGAAAGTAGTTCTATATCATAACGTCGAATAAATGCGAAATTATTTCTTTCGCTTTCTTGTTTTCTTGATCCATAGAAGTGTCAAATTTAGCATATTTGTAAAGTATTTCCTTTTCTAATAATGTTACAGTTTCTTTTGACCGACGCACGAATAAAGTGATGAGACCCATGGCAAAGTTAATCTTACATTAAGGCGGAGGAATACACAACGTGCATACAAGTTGATCTTAAGCAGGGCATTCAAAAGTGCTCATTTTATTGTGAACATTCTATATCATGGAATACTCATACTAAACAATAATTTTAGGCACAATGAAAATAATGGTGTCAATAAAACCTGCATTAAAAGTTTAATATTCTCCTTAGTTCCCTGGCATATTAAAATGTCTTACAAATTTTTCATTCTAATATGCATGGGGAGTGTTTTAACTAAGTTCAGTAAAGTTAATGCAGAAAGAAGTGGGCTTCTTAACTTTTGGCACCAATAAAAATCCTCATTTGATACCCTACATTAAAAAAGTTGCAATATTATTTTCCCTTCCTTAAAATATCCATTCAAGCTTTCCCTGCTGAAAATACCCCATCACGTGACTTCCCCATAGTGACCGGCGTAGTCGTGTTTGATAAGCGTTACGAAGTCGTGAAATTATTACACAATAAGAACAGATTTTCAATGTGACTCAATCCAGTTCTGGTTCAAGTACCTACACGTACCAACAATCAGTATTTCATTTCAACCCCTTAAGGCAGTTCTATGTACAAGTCGTTCAATGCACTACAAACTCAGATTTACATTCAAAGGTAGTAGTAGGAAAGTGGGGTTTGAAAGACAAGGGATTGGGGAGTAAGATTGTAGGATTCACCCGACCGCCATCTCGGATAACCTAGACCTTGACCCCGAGGACTTTTGACCTCAACAAATACTAAAAAAAAAAAACCTTTAAACATCCAAACAATCCTCAAAAAATTTCAAAACATTAAAAAAAAATTCCGAAAAAAAAAAATTATTAAAAGTTATTTTAAAAATTATTGAAAGGATCCCCAGAAATGACTTTTTTTTCTTCAGATATGCTGACAGGCATCAGCGACCCAGGTGACCGGGATCAGTACCTATGACCTTCGGCCCAAAAATCTAAAAATATCACAAAAAATTCGCAAAAATTAAAACATCGATTAAAAATTTCTTAATTAAAACATATTTAACCCCGGTGGCCATTTTTCTCCATTTTCCCTCGGGAGTTTCTTTTGCCATAAAAAATTTCCCTTAAAAATAATTTAAAAAAAATTTAATAACTTACATTTCCTGAGGTCTCCCCCCACACAACCAATTACTCAGCTCTGTTCGAAACCAACAGTCAACTGACTTGCCTTGCCTCCACTCCCCCCACATATACTCATTTCGCCATCTTGATTTTTTCATTTGTCATTTGTTTACATACAACTAGTGGCAGCCATATTTGTTTATATGTTACTGAATGCAGCCATGTTTATGTTCGTCATTTGTTCACATGCTACTGTAGGCAGCCATCTTTGTTTATATGTTACTGGAGGCCACCATATTTTTTTATTCGTTCGTCATTTGTTTATACATTACTGGAGGCCGCCATCTTGATAGACGTCCACCATCTTAGTGGGTGATGACTATTGCAATTTTACATCCTATGTTTAAAAAATATTTTCTTCGAATAAAGCGTACAGCTACATGCATGATACACGACTGACTACATGCTTAATTTATTAAATATTTTAAATACATATTGTTGTTATTAAAAACCTAAAGGCCAACAGAAGGATACGACACTCAAAAGTTAAGAAAAACAAATAGTTTTATAGTAAATTATCATTTTGTAAATACATTTTCAGAAGAAAGCACTTCTTCACATTATCTGATATAACACCGATCCCTAAGTGCTCTTACGATCGAAACCACCTCTTTCATGGTCGAGTAATCCCCACGTTGTTGACTATCAAGCAAATATTTTAGTCCGTCTACAAGTTTGTTGGGATCTTCGGTAAACATGTCGTCAGTATACTCAATGTCTTCTGCCTTCTTCACATTACTTGTCGAAGGAAACTCGATGGGGAAATGTATGGGACTGTCAAGGGAATAATCATCGTCTTCAACACTATCACTGTCGCCATAGTCATCATCAATGCTGTCTTTATGATCGGCTTCACTTCCTGCTACATCCTCAATATCTAGTTTACTTTTCTGTGTAGCAGGAATTGTATGTTCATCAGTATTTAGAGCTGATGACCCTTTATTTTGAAGTTTATCGACTTACACATCTTGCAAGTGTACCTTCCGCACAAACCGACTGGACTGCACTCATTCCGACTATAGCATTAACTGTAGTGTCATTATCGTCTGTGGAAACGGTACCCACAGATGTAGCAGGAGGTACTGATGATATCACTTGCTGGTTCCCAGTAGACGAACCCTCTCGACAGACAGCGGTGAACTGATCGAACCCACGTCTGTACCTTCCTCTATGCAGTAGATAGTCCTTAACGATCGTCAAAAATCCATATTTCTCTTTCCAGCACAAGGCACACATATCTATAAAATCTGATGTAAGCATGTCCGTATTAACACGATCATCAATTCGTATCGTCCATGCGAAACAGCACCAACATGGTTGTATTGTCACGAAGCAGTTGTTTGGGTATGCGCGAATAAGTCTGACCGAGATACACGCAGTCAACGTTCGCGTGTCGACCCATGCTAAAGTATTCTTGAATGCAAGTTTGTTTCTCGCAGGCAATGTCGTCGAAGACAAATATAGAGTTTCGCAGTGCTTCGCTTGGAGGTACGACGGCTTCGTTATCACTGCATGCCTTCCACGGCCCGCAGTACTCGTGCCAGCCGCTGATATTTCGTTCGCTGAACTGATTTGGAGTATAGGTACACATTCTCGAACCAAAGACCGCTCTCTTCTTCCAGCAGGCTCAGTAGTACGCATGTATTGTCGCAACCCGATGATCTTCCGATGACGCAACGCACAGTATTCGAAAATAGGCTTTCATGTCGCGATTCGTGGGCCATAGCTTCATCTTCAACATGAATGCTGACATCTTGCTTGGCGATCCGTATGTTACCACTGCGATCTTCTGGAACAGATGGAGTCGATTGTACTTGCAGAGAACCAGTGCTACAACTACAGAATGTTTCTTTAACGTATCACTCATAGAAAAATGTCTCTGACAGAATTGGCATTCAAAAGCCACACTCGAACTTTTCATTCCGCAGGTAGTTCTCTCATGTCGACGGGCATGGCAGCTTTCGCTGAAGATCTTTCCACACTAGCAACACTGTTATCCATGAAAATTTCCAGCAGTGGGAGAAGGTACATATGAAGAGGCAAGCTCTACAGTAGACTTCGTACAATCATTGGCTTCCATCGTATTGATGAAAAAAACCAAAGTCCTTCCCACAGTGGCGATATGGGTATCTACTTCGCCTAGCTACTACTACTACTCTCTCTCTCTCTCTCTCTCTCTATATATATATATATATATAATATATAAAATTACTAACATGTTTCGTCATGGAGATTTAAGCATTATTTGATAACTAAATTCTGTTGTCGGACCTAACCCTCGCAAGACTGACCTATTAAACCATCACGACATGGACTTTTCATTAGGTTGATGGACACTTGTTTCGAGAGACCATTTCTAACCTGAGTCAGATACTAAATATCCGTGATTTGCGAGCAGACACATAAGACGTGTGACACTTAAAAATCATCGAATCACTGAAGTGGATCTGAACAAAAGTGTTTTGGAATACAACTGAGAGTGAAATCTTTTCGCGAAGAGGATTAGGCGTCCCCTAACCCATAGCTACTCTCTGTCCCTGTTGCGCTACGTAACTAGCATGGACACTTTGTAGACTATGCTCGAGCAAGGCTAATTTGAAAATGTCTTTATTGTTGGGAACAAAACTCGCATGGATGTACAGTCTTTGTTCGGCTAGCGTTAAACATAACCTCACAATAGCACCACAGCGCAGTAACAATGATATACCTAAATATATATAATTTATTTTTACAGCCTCTCAAAGGGACATGCTTGATAGTAAGTCCTTTTATACGATAGGCATTTAATTGGGTCAATATCAGCTCGGCTCCCCATTGATTCATGGCCGGCCAATAATGAACACTGTAAACTACAGGGTAGTATCCGGTGTGGTATGGACCAATAGGACGATGGCGACTTCAACCACAAACACCAACAAAACCGGTGTTCTTGCAGTAGTGGATGTAGATGACTCACACCTAGTTTGTTAATTTGTCTTAAGTGCCAGTAAATGTGTGCAGACCTCAATGTGTTATAAAAAACACGCAAAGAACACTCAATCCCTTCGCTTCTATTGAAACGCTGTTCAGATTTAACTATAGTTGTACTCACGTGTAGGTAAAGGGTTTGTCGCTTACGATAAGCGATTACGCAGCCCCCCCCCCCCCCGCGCAGAGAGGTACCGGAGTTATTACCCCGTTAAACAACACAAACACAACAACCCCCACCCCTTCCAGCGCGTCACCATCCAGCTTTTATTACCCGCGGCCTATTTATTGAATATCGACTTCCGATAAAGTATTACGGCACAGCGCCCGAGTCGGTAATAATCTTCCCGCGCGTGGCCAAGCACGACGCGCGCGCGAGAGGTTTATTATTTCCATTAGCCCGAGACATCTAATGAAATTCCGATAAAATGACGAGGCCGATCCATATTTCGGCACGCACAGGGGGACACCGGCCGGGCTACACGTGGGTCCTTTCCCCTGGCGGGGGATGAAAGGGTTGGTCAGGGGGGTGCCGTGGCGGAAATGAAATGAAAACAAAATCGCGCGCAAGGATTTCCTGCGAAGGAAAAGCAGAGGAGGGAGAGAAAAAAAAAATACCACCACACACGACCCGGCTGCAAGCGCCACTTCCTGCAGATTACGGCTAAAATAGGCCTGCTGATGAAATCTGAGGAGGACAAATATAGGCTCGGCGTGTTGGGATTACGAAAAGGAAGAAATATTTTTTTGCAAAATAGTGTGATTTTTTCTTTTTGTTTCTTAAATCCATTATACCGCATAAACCAAAGGTTCCAAACAGTTATCATTCCCACTGTTAAACCTTATAAAGATAAAATCATAATAAAAAATTTTCATTAATACTTTCGTGTTTTCCGAACAATTTTCAACTTAAGTAGCCCAAAAAGTCTATTTTAACGAAACTATTTCAAAAATTAAAACAAAAAAAGGGTAAACTTAAAGTATTATCTTAGTTTTGCGAAAATTCAGAGAGACTCGCACACAAAAAGTATGCGAAAAATATTTCCTAAATTGAACAATTTTAGAAATACATCATTTTACCTCTCTATGTTATGTAGTTGTCTTGAGCTAGCTCACAGAATTCTTTTCAAATGCAGATTATTTAATTCCTGCGAGTTATTTAGTTATAATTTTTGCGATCAAAAACGGCGATTGACAATTGTTCGTGCGGAAGCTAAGGACTGTGTTCTTACTTGTTTCTACGAAGCGACATGTAGTCACTATAGATAAAATACATTCTGAAACTAATATAAAATTTTAAAGTGTATGTGCAAGCCAAATACGCCTATTCATTATTTGATTTCTGAAATTATTCTCTACGTCGCGACTAAAACATTTAACTTAACTTATTCTCGAATGACAGATTTTTAGTCACAGTTGCAAGAATATTTGTTCGTCCACGCAGTAACAGCATCATCGCCATCAAAAGAATTTATATGACTATACATTCTTGAGTCATTAAGCTCTAAGAGTGGCAAACAAATATCCGAAACTCTGCTTCAGGTATTACATAATTTCAAAATCAAATTTTCCGCTTAAAATTATAAATGTTTGCCGACCACATTAGTTTATTAATTTTGGATTATTGCCAGGAATTATTGACACAACAAACTGTCGATAATACCTGCAACGACAAACACCCCAACAGCTACACATCTACAGCTGAAATATGCGTTTTTTTGGTAGCATTTGAGTGATTGTCAAATTCTCACGAGATGACGTGACGTTTATGTTTATGATCTGGGAATAAAGAGGACGAGGAGAGCTACAATGTGACTAGGCATCCTGAGCATTTTCAGCCCCTCAATAAGGCTATATTTCATGATAATTTTTTCACTTCGTCGTTTGAAGGAGATTTACATAAGGTCCACATAAATGTAAGTATTTGTCGTCAAATGATTATAGTTTCCAAAATGTAGCACCGCGAAGTCGAAAATTTTGGAATATGGGAGCCCAGGTTTCTATGATCCTAATAAACTTTTCCAACAAAATCACACGCCATGTGATCTATATCATAGAAACAACATATCAGTTACGTGTCGAGGAAGTTTGACAACAGGTACTCGGGTACTGACACACTGAATATATTTTTTAATAGGTTTAGATGTTTTCGCCAACATACTTTCATTCATTAGTTCGTGAGAAAATAATATATTTACTACTCCGTTAACTCAAGATGGTCTTATAGTTAAGGGTGTAGGATATTACCAAAGGGGACGTGGGTTCTAGTCCCCGTGATGGCAAGATGTATTTTCCTCCTGAATTATATTTTAAAATATGTTTCCCCTATTCCCTGGTATTAACTCATTACATCTATTTTCTAGAAGAAAAAATCTTACGTCCAATTACCAATACTGTTAAGTTGTAATACATGCCTATAATCTGTAATATTACAAATGTACATTTCGCAGATTTTACAAGAAAACTGTTCGTAGTTCTACAAAGGATTTACTTGGTAACTGGGGTATCAAGAATTTTTCTTGTCGAAGTACAAAAAAAAAAAAAAAACATTTCACAGTGTAACATTTAAACTGAGCTGCGATTTCTAGTTTAGCTGAAGCAGTAGTGACTACGATATCAAGCGTCATCTTAGTTGTAACTAAGCACGCTTGAAATCCATGCCATTCACGTCACAATTCCTCTCACTGTAAGAAAAAAATAAACCTAGTTAGTAACTAAATTAAGAGCCTGACTGCTGCATGAAACTATCGGCGAAGTCTGCTCTTATTTCGCGCTAAATTTTCAACTTTTGTTCGAGGAACTCGTGCGGAAAATGAAGAGTCATTATAAGTACCTGTTCTGCTTTCTTCCATTTCCGCTTGGCGTTTTGAATGTGCATATCAATTAGGTTTCATTCGGCATGGCCATGTTAGTTTATTAATTTTTTTATTAAATCTGGGGGAAAGGAATTTTGGAACTCGTATCTCAGGGAAAATATTCTTATCTAGTGGCTAGTGGGTAATGCAACAGATTCCAAAATACTCACCGTTTCAGCATTCCATTAACTTTCAGTATTTTTGCACAGCTTACCACGCACAACATTTCTGTGAACATAAAAAAAAATACTTGTTCATTTGAGAAGCTATCTGTCATGATATTTTGTTGTATCTAATGGCGCAGAGCAACACAGCTGAGTATAGTTTTTTTTTACCAGAAAAGTGGTTGGTACAGAGAGCTACCTACGATGTAGCTGGGCTGTGGCGATTAAAATTATATAAGAAACAGTAGTCTGTGCAAGTGGACTTTTGATATCCTGGACTTAGCAGAAATAACCAGTGTTGCAATAACTATAAGCTACGAATTGACTTTGGATGGTTCTCGGCTAGGCCGGAATATGTATATGCGTGTGTACAAAAACACACGTTCATCGATATGTTAATACCCTTATATAGTGTGACAGCTAGCAGGAATTATTTGCCTTCCTAACACAATCACGTGTAGTGAGATACTGGTGGATATTTTTCGAAACACTGCCGAAAAACTATTTTGGATTGTCGGCAACATTAACTTTTTTTACAACTCCGGTGCGCAAAACAATAGGCCTCCCTGGCTTATCTCGCTGTCACAGAGGCATCGTAAGGCCCCGCCTTTGCAGGATGTGGCTCCCAGGGAGTGGAGTATGACCGGCCCTTAATTGGGTGTAAGGCTATGCCCAGTGAGGTCTTCTCAACCACCTTGTGCGGAAGGGATTTCCTCTGCCACTCCATCGGCGGAGCAGTCGGTCATGAATAACCCACAAGTGCCATGGAAATTAAGTGGTAGCACGGGACGATCGGTTGGCCCCACCATGAGGTTCTCTCTGGTGACCGATCATAGGGTTGGACTCGTGCTGGCAGTGGTTGACTCCGCGTGCTGGAGAAGGTCTGGAGAGATTCCCACTCTCGTTGAAAGCCCGGGCGGTGAGCGGCAACTAGCTCCGGTTGTACCCTGGAGAGGCACTAGGTGTATGGATAGAACCCCGGCCAGACCACACGTTTGGTTTCTGAGTGCGAGGGTCTCCTCAGAACCTCTGTGGTAGAGGAGGCAGGGATGTGCGGAAGTGCCAGGTCGGGGCTTAGGATCTGGCCAACGGTCCCATTAATCCTGGTCGCCTTGCGATGAGAGGACGTGATTCCTCTTCCCAGCCTATTGGGAGGCCGGAGCGGTGTAAGGCCGTAATACTAAGAGCGCTGCGTAAAAATAGCAAATACAATGACCGAGAGGTCTACTGTAACTACCACAGAGTAGGTAACTATACAGATGTGGAATGGCGTAGCAGTTCCCACTTGCTGATTGGCTGCACGAGGTTCTGGGGACGACCTAATCTCTGATTGACTACCGCGCGGTGCGGTAGATTGTCTCTTGGCCGGACTTCCGAGAAAAACCCGCCGACCAGCGGCGTCGTCCGGCACGATTCCCACTTGTGAAAATCCGGGAGTGACCCGGCCGGGGATTGAGCCCGGTGCAAGACGAGCAGGATAACCGCTCAGTCACCGTGGAAACCGGCTGACGAGTGCGGCCCAATCCATAATGCGCAGTCGGCAGTCGGTAAAAACAAACCTTCAGTATCAGACTTAATTTAGGAACTTCCATGATTGCTCCTTCACTGTTTAAAATATTTCCTTCATTTTACGGGAAAGTGCTGGTAAAAATTTATCCAGAAGTGTCCGTAAACTTCCGTAAAATTACGAACACATTGATTTTCAGAAACGGACTTACCGTAAATTTCACGGAACCTCTCCGTTAATTTCCAAGTTAGTTTTCCGTAATTTCCCTTTAAAATAGAAAGAGATAGTGAAAATGTCTTTAATTTTCGTTATGTGGGTATTCTATCGTGTATAAGAAATGATATTAAAAAAGTGAAAATATTTTGTACTTAAGCAAGGTTTGAACCCGAGACAAAAAAATTACCAGTTCACGACTTTAACCATTCACTTACACTTCTCACCAGGAAAATGTAGTATTACGTTTATATTTGTATTTTAAAAGACAAATACGAAAATTCAGTTTCTATTAAATTTACTGTATTTTTAGTGTTGCCAAATGTTACAGACGCCTGATGGTATTTTTTTATGTTTGAAAGAATCGGTCATAGTCGTGTGGATAACCTTAACTGCCGTAGAAACTATACTTTTCTTGGTACAGTGACGAAGAAAGCTTCGAGTAGAATCGCTATTGTTCGTCCCCGCAACTCGAAGCCAAAGGAAATACGGAGACTTTCCGTGTTTTGTATTTACGGACTTAACTCCGTTTTTCGTCATTACGGATTGACTTTCCGCACATACACTGTACATTTCCGTACAACATTTCGTAAATATACGGAAATTTTTAACAGTGTTGTACCCGCTGCTTATTTATAATTGGTTTCTTGTGCCACTAAGCCAAGGCCTTTCTTTAAATAAAGCTATCAAAGCTAATACAGCATAATTATCTCGTTGCCCATCCACATAAACGAGCTTAGTGAAATCTCATCCCTCAAAACAGGCTGACAAGTATTCGTTTAAGTCGTGCGATCGCGAACGCGTATATAATTGGTTGAAATCTCTCGGCAGTCGAGGTCCTCAGTGGTGTAGTGGTTAGACTACTCTTCTCCCTCACCCAGGCGGACCGGGTATGAATCCCGGCGGAATAGCCACCGGATTTTCGCATGTGGAAATCGTGCCGGACGATGCCGCTGGTAGGCGGTTTTTTCTCGGGATCTCCCGTTTCCCCCGCCCTTGCATTCCGGCGCTGCTCCGTATTCACCTCACTTCACCCTCATCGGCTCTCAAGACCTCTACTGTCGAGTAGCCTAAGATTAAGTTGAACCGATCTCCAAATGCTCCAAGACGAGACTGCTTTTTTTTTTTTTTTTTTTTTTTTTTTGGAACGCGTCAAATTTGGACACGTTGTTATGATGGTGTGGGCGAGCCTTAGCTCGACGACCCGCCTGAACACCGTCTCAGACCTTCATATTAAACCAGGACGCGAGCGAAACTGCAACCACTTAATGCGAAAGAGCCAGTAGCAGAAATCTCCCGCCCAGCAATCGGCGAGAACTATACCAAACAACGCGCTGATATAGGCTAGCACAAGGCTGGGCGTGTCGTTTCTCCTCAACCAGCCAGCAACGAGAGAAGAACACGCAAGAATGGGTCTGTCCGATCGCCTTTAGCCACCTACCAGAACAGCATCCGGAACCATGAATTAAGGTGGGGACAGTCCAGTTAGTTTGTCATATTAGTGCATGTGGTAACTATTTCATGTCAGATTAACTATATAATAAATTCAAAATAAGCTTCCCCGAATAAGTAATAGTAACATAATATGTTATAGCGTGTTCTACATATCTAATAAACCAAATCATTCACAGTAGTGTTCTACCATATCATCTCTTTATCATTCAGCCACGCTCCTAAACTTCTCTTGAGCGAACTAACAGAAGTGTTACTTCGTGGCAAAACGTGAATTTCATTTCCGACTGCCGACTGTGCATTGTGAATCTGGCCTGAGGTACCTGGTGCTGATTGGTGAACGGCGTTCAGACTTGTCGCTGGCCAGCGACGCCATTTTGCTGGCGTGCGCGGACGGAGTTTGCGTTGTTAGCCGCAATGTGTCCACTGGAATTCCATTTTGGAATTCCCTGATTTTTCTCCCGTTTTCCAGGCAGAATCTTACCATTTCCACTCGCATATTTTCAAGACCGGAACCTTCCAATACCACATTTTTCCTCCGCTGGAAAGACAAATATGCTAACAGTGAAGTTAAATTAAATTACACTGTGACAAACCAAGCACGGAGGCAAACATTTTATTTAGCCCATCAATATTTCCCGCGGTACACGTGTACCCATTACAAATAGGCCATATGTCATTTGGCAAATACATATTATTTCCAGTTAACAAATTTAAAAAATAATAATAATAATTGAGATTTTGAAACACATGTTGATAATTACATTATGCTGTTCACACAACTAACATTTTTTGCTGATTACGCTATAAAAAATGAGCTAAGATTCCCTTACATGAAAAAGAAACTATTTCTACATGTAAGGTAAAGTTACTTCTTAGATGTAGAGTAAATTTTCATAACAAGTGAAATACTATTCCCTACACGCACGGAAAAAGTACCTGACAAAAGTGGACGAAAATCCCATACAAGTAAGGGAATATTAACTATATTGTATCATAAAATAATATTTTAAAATATCCCATTGTATTAGTACGGTTAATATTTTATTACACATATCTTATGACGAATAGCAACCTAAACAACAACTCTAAAATCCTCGGCACTTGGTAATAGGTCGGCGCGAGCCATGGTCCTCTATCGCGATAGGCGGATGCGTTATCCCTTACACTACGGCGACAGCGTTACAGCAGCAGTGAATATTAGCAGGTTAATTTATTGTTTCTTCCGCCCGTCCTCTCACCTACCTGTTGAGACAATGCTGAAGAGATACACGTGTCGTAAGGTAATCACATCCATTTACGGGATTTTCCGCTACTGTGTACATGATTTTTACTCCAGGGTGAAGTAATTTTACCTTACCCGTAAGGAAAACTTATGTTTCCCACATAAGTTTGCGAATATTACCTTACAATTGTCAGCTAATTTTACCATTATTTTTACAGTGTAGCGATTATTTAAATGTTTCCTGACCCAGGTGAAAATTCCGTGACATTTCCCTGTTACATACGTGAAATCCCCTGACTGTTCCCTGTTTTCCGTGTGGGTGGACATTCTGTAACGGGTGTTCACGATAAGGTGAGCACTTCTGAAATGAACCTTTTCACCGCCCATACCTGCATATGTTTTAACAGCCGCACCGAGTGACATTCGCCCAGTAAAGTTGTCAACGATGGAGGGAAAGTAGTTCCATATCTTAACGTCAAATAAAAATTGTTCGGTAACAATTTGTGATAAATTAAATTATTTCTCACCTTTTCTGTTTTTTTTTTTTTTTTTTTTTTTAATGCATTGAAGTGTAAGAATGAGCAAATTTGTAGAATATTTACTTTCTTAATAATTTCACACTTTTACTTTGCCGACGCATGAGTTAAGTGATGAATAGAGCTAAAGGTTTTTCGCGAAAAAATATGAGTACACGGTAGACTTCAATACTATAAGCACCCAACAGCAGTTTGTCTATTGCCATTGGTTGCTGTCTGCTTGAGAAGGCATTGACATACTTGATAGGGTCACTCAGAACTCAGCAACATCGGCAGGTCTCCTACGTGATTCGTGTGCTGACAGTTAATACATGGCAAAAAGTAATTCAGCCAATCAAAATAGGTAAACGACACTACAGTCTCTTGAAATGTAACTTGTTTTGAAATCTTCCCGCGAAATTTCACTACCCATAGCGATGAGGCCCATGGCAAAGTTAATTTTTACGTAAGGTGGAAGAATACGCAACGTGCATACAAGTAGATCGTGAGCAGGTCTTTCAAAAGTGCTCAGTTTACCGTGAATAGCCTTTATATACTGTTCCTCCTCTGTACGCTTGCCGGCTCTGTGTCATTGTGCTGCCCTGCCGGGTCAAGTCCCGACCAACCTACCTCTCGGGAAGGTGCTAGCAGCACCCGTGTAGCCCACACACGACAAGGACGGATGGCGCTGGCCAACCACAGCAATATGTCTGCCCTCCCCCGCAGCCAGTTCATTAGCCTGCTGCCTCGCTGAGATGTGGGAGGGGGTTGGTGCGGAAACAAGGTGTGGGGCGAGGGACGCAATTAAAACTGGGTTACTGCTGGCGGTGACTGGGCGTCAGCTGCTGGAAACGAGGTGGGCAACAGGTGATCGCTCTTCGTTCTCGTCTTGTTTACAGGTCGGCGGTTCCGAGTTGCCTCGGCGAGGCCAAGTACGCCGTTTGCATTTCGCTGCTCCTTGTTATGTTTTTAATTTTTTTTTTTCAGGGAAGACGCCCAATAGCGCCTCTTACCTCGCCATGGCGGTGTGCAAACACCACTCTGGTTACAGACCAGTGCAAATTGATGAAATAAAGGGCCCGCCATTCTCTACTAGTTTTCTCTGTCTCCTGTAGCATTTATTTTTACTGCATGTAACATTTTTTAAATCTTTCCTGTCGCAAGGGTTTTTACGTCTCTCTTGACAGGTTTTCCCTTGCTCTTCTAGTTATAGTTTAACTATAGGCACACTTAGGGAGGTAGCCATGGCCCCAATTGCTGACCATAGCTGCCCAATCCCTCTGTGTCGCGATGCATGTCCCCTTGCATGATATCCTTCCTTGTCGACGTAAGGGGTTAGCCCTGAGACGCACTGAAATCCCGTCCTACCTTCGGGCTTCCATTACACCTAACACTTAGATTAAGGTAGATTTTAAAATTAGTATTTTTATACTAGTGTCTTAGGGTCTATGAAAGATTTATACTACTGTGAGGGAAGAACAGAAGTTAATTGTGAAGACAGAGAAGGTATTTAATTGAACTATTATGATATACATTAGTTATAAGTTATTGGCGAGGGAGGTCCTAAATAATTACAGTATATAATGAACCTAAATGATACAGTCGCCGGAAGCAGAGTGTTGAGTTCAAGCTGCATCTTAATGAATTCATCTTGGCGTGTGTCCTTATACAGACCCCGTTCAGAACATTACCACAGAAATAGATAGGTTAACAATTTTGAAGGATTACTACGGTGGACTTGGAAATTTGGACGGAGAGGGGGAGGGGGGATGTCCCGGATCCGGGAAGGTGGCGATTCGCCTAGACGCTTGTCATATATATATATATATATATATATATATATATATATATATATATATATATATATATAATATTTGAATTTTGAGTCAAAACTCTTAAGTTTTTGTACTAGTTCTACACTATCCACCAAAAAGAAATTGGGTACCCGTGAAGATAGGTAATTCAGTACGTCAGTTGATTTGTATTTCATGGCCTTCGGCGTAGGACCGCTGGTGTTTGTCCGTGGTAGCATGAACACAGAGGCCTATTGTAACATTCTGGATAATGAAATGCTCCCAACATTGTGGCGTTTTTACGGAATGGACCCGTGTCACTTCCAGGATGACAATGCCAGGTGCCATGTTTCAAGGGTTACTATTCAGTGGTACGCCGACAACAATTTTCGCCGATTGGACTGGCCCGCCCAGAGCCCCGACCTCAACCCTATAGAACATATTTGGGACGAATTGGATCGCCGGGTGAGGGCTCGTCAGGCGCGGCCAAAATCCATTGCTCAACTCGTGGGATGGTTGCAAGAGGAATGGCGACGAATCCCCGTGGATGTCCTGCAAACACTCGTAGAGAGCATGCCAGACGGGGTGGCTGCTGTTATAGCCGCAAGACGTGGCCCTACGGGATTCTAACGGGGTGACAAACACCGAGCAAACATTGTAGACAGGTGCGAAATTACTTTTTGGTAGCTAGTGTATTATAGCTAAATAAGATATTTTCTCCTTTTCTTCGAAAAGAGAAAGGTGTGACATATCGCTTCTCCTGGACTCTGCCATGACTTTGTGGGAGATATGTATCCCAACCGTCTCACCACTCAAACATGGCAGTTTCCAGGAGCCAGAGACAGGCTATCCCCCCCCCCCCCTGGGCAGCCACTCAGGCCAACCGGCCCACCAACAGACTAGCTAGCTCCCAGCCGGACTGCAAGGGCCACCACCAGCCTGGAGGCACCACCAGCGAGAGAAGAGCGGGCTCCTTGTCCCCTCCCTATTACCCCGTACAGAGTGTTGCCAAGTTTTGTATAGTTTCTGGTGGCGTATATATCGCAAATACCGCACCACCTGGAGGGGAGCTCCACTGCCGCTGCGCCGATATGTTTAATATACTATTATTCCTGTAATGTGTTCTGGATTCTTCGCCTGGCCTGGATACCGACGTGTCGCTGCTGTTCTCTAAGCTTGTCCGTCTTTGCTGAATCGTAACAACCTATATAAAACCTATTCGCAGAATCTTCACGCTTTTTTTTAATCACCCCGTGCGTGATGTGTGTGTTTCCTAAATAAGTCAGCTATCGCAAGCGTTTTATACTTCCGTTAACAGAAGCATTTGAAAAATGTCACTATCCCTACGTGCATGCATGTTAACGAATACACTGAGTGGTACGTGCCCAGTAAGTTGGCAATAGCAGAAATAAAGTAGTTCCGTATGATAATGTTCGACTCAGTGTGTTAAGTATACTAAAATCAATTCTTCTGTTTTCTGTTTTTTTTTATACGTGTAAGTTTAAAACGCATCAAAATTGTAAATTATTTATTTTCTAATAATCCCATAGTTTTACTTAACAGACGCGTGACTGAAGGGTGCAAGCCCTCAACAGTGTTAATTTTACATATGGCGGAAGAATACACATGGTACACATAAGTAGATCTTAATAAGGGTTTTAAAAAGTGCTCAGTTTACCATGGATAGTATATACCTTATTTTTGGTTTATATTGCGCTTCTACACATTTTTTACTTATAAATGTAAATGTTTCGTTTATCCTCCATACGACTAAACACAAATAGAAAATAGGCGTGTTAGTAATACCTAATAAAGAAATAATTCTCGTGCAAAACAGTTTTTTTTTTTTTTTTTTTTTTTTTTTTAATGGCAAAAATTTTGCTCACGATATTTTCTCGCACTGTGCTAACACTCGTGTTGCTAAACGGAGACTGTGGGTGGACTCTATAGTGTTGCGAAAATCTCCGCGAGCGGTCGCGAGGTAATGTTGCAACACTGCACATTCCCACACACAGAAATACTCGTGTAACTGGTCGTTTGGTAGCAGTTGTGGTATTTTATTACTTCGTTGCAAATGCCATGTGGTTGTACTGTGGTAGGGAGAGGAGAGGAGAGAGAGAAAGAGCGGCACAGATGCTAGCTAATTACACAGAAGAAACAAAGAGAGCACAAATGTATTACACAGCAGCTGGAAGTTGCATTAGAAGTCACGCGGTCAGGGCAAGCCGCGAGAACAAATTCGCCCGTCTGTAATTTCTGATCGGACTGTGCTATTTGCTTGTGCCTCAGAATTCTGAAATGCGAGTGCTCTGCGACAATTTATATAACGCATGAGTTTCGCTTATTAATAACACACGTCTAGTTAATCATGTGACAGGTATCAATTCGGACATCTATATTTTCTGATCTTATAAATTTAATTTTTCTTTATACATTTTTCCTATATTGACGTCTGCTTTCAATATATACTAATCACCTTCTTTAACTGTATGAAAATAAATACGTTAAATTTTTACACATTAAAATATTGTTTTATATAATACAAATTTTGAGTCTCTGTAATGTTACCCAAATTTGCAAAAGTTATTTCGATTTTACCGATAGGTTAGAAGAAAACCAATTATTTGATATTAACTAAAAGGAAAATTTTTGTCCTAAAATGCGTAGTGAATACAAAATGAATTTCCGAACAATAAACGAAGAACAGAATTTTAACATTTTAATATTCATTCACCATCATATATAGCAAATGTTAGACTTAAAAATTGCCAAATTTCTTCGAAAAATTTGCGATATAAAACAAAAAAAAATATTTTTTTCTCGAAATAATTGCTTTAACGTGAACAAAATATTATCTAAAATCATATGATATATATTGATAAGATTTATATATCGTGATAAAAATATGTTTTCTTAAATAGAGGCTCTAAAAAAAGAGTTGTAAAAATTGTACAAAAGCAAAATCAATTATTTTTGCATATGTACTAAGGTTCTCGGCTTTAACTGAAATAAAAATGTTAATTTTGTTAGCAAAGATTTGTAAAGATATTATAAGCGTTAAAACAATTATTTCGTGTATGTACAGGTTACATCGTTTCTATTAAATTCGAAAAACAGTCACCAAATATTTTATTCGAAAACTATACATCGTATCAACTATTGCTAAGTATTGTAGGAATTTTAATTAAAATATAATAGTCACCGAAACAAACCTCATCGTAATATATTTAAAAGTACAAATTTAATTATAAATTGCAAATTTCAGAAATTCACACCCGGTGTAGGAGGCGAATTCTACCCCGGCGACTATTACCCCCTGAATGCCTGAGTGGTGGCACTTGTCAAAGCAGACTGGCGGTCTACTGACAACAGCGACAACAGTATAACACTGTTTACAACCCTCGGCTGACCACAATACATTACGTTGACACTAATCCCCTAGAGCATTACCCTCATCTCTTTCTAGCCAGAACGTCTCATTTGGTAGAATAACAATTTAAGGAATAAGCACTGCCCCCTCGCAAATAAAATTACTGTTCAAGCGTAGCCAGAAATTACGCACCGAGCCAGAGTCCTCAGCGCCAGCAGGAGAGTTAATACCCACAACAGTGACTCAAGACACGCCGGCTGTTTTTTGTAGGTGGTGACCACGAAGCGTTCGCGCATCAGTGAAGCTTGGAATTTCCCCAGAAATGATTTTCAAGCGTAGTAATTTCGTGTTCTGTGTGATTAGTAGAGTGGAATCATACCACTTTCCGATTTAAAAAAAATTACTTTTCCGAAAAGCCCCTATTCAGAACACCTCTTTTCTTTCCGTACGGCACCCCACCATGCCGACATCTCACCAATGGTATAATTGTGCACTTAGTACGTTCTTTTCCTGTCTCGATCGTAAGGGTGTCCGTCCTTTCCTACCTGGGGGTAAACTACGCCTGGGCGTAAAATTCGCTTGTTACACCTGCCATTCTGATTTCTGTTTTTCATGGTTTTCAGAAATTACTCCAAGCGAATGCTGTGATGGTTCCTTAATATGGCCGATTCCATCCAATGAGTAACTCACTCCGTCTCTATGACCTCGTTGTCTACGACACGTTAAGCCCTACCTACGTAATTTGGTTCAGAAAAAAATGTGAAAAAGATAAATATTCTCCAAATTATACTTCTGAATCAGTAATCTCAATCAGTTGAATTGTTTCGCTGGATCTTCAGTAAATGAGATGTTATCAACTGGAATCACTATGTGTAAAGGAAAAAGGTTTTACTGCCATGCCATTGTAATTAAATAGGAATCAGTAGAAATCACTGTTTAGTCAGTTAATACCTGCAACTAAAATGGCCAGGATAATACTACTGATTCAACTGACGCAGTTTGAACATATCCGCAATCTAGTTCACTGATTTCATGTAGTTTCAACTTATTCAATTTGAAGAATAACAGTTGTGAAATAATTACACGTCAGTCACCACCTTCTCCGGTCACGTAAGAACAGATCACTAAAATAATATGAATCCAAAGAAGATACGCACACGCATGTATAAATGAAGAATGCATATAAGTTCTACCGATAAACAGCAGTTGCTACGGGTTCCTCGCGAAAAAAAAAAAAAACTGGTAGAAAACACACATACCATATGATCGGAAATAATTCCGAAGATAAACAGGCTATGTATCTTTGGAGAAGTTTGAAACGAAGCACTTATTCACTGCAAGTACTATAGAAATATTCAACATGGAGCACTGAATCCTGGGATGCTGAGTTCTGTATAATACGTCAGTGTTTTTAAATTATGTCGCGGAAAAGATTTGTGTTACCATCCTTACTCCACGAAGCGGAATTTATTTTTAGGCAGTAAAATTTTGAAGGATAAGTAATAGTTCCAAGGGTTGCGTACTTGTAACTTGATAAATTATTAATTTTACAAATTAAAACTCTTTTCCTGTTACGATAGTATTAATAATGAGAACCGAAATCCCACTGACGGGTTCATTTCCATGGCATTCTGCGCCTTCACTATTGCCAGAAGCATGGCAGACAGCAGCGTGATGCCTATTAGTGTTAATGAGCGATCCCCTTCATTGGCTGCCTTCGGGGCCGGTCTGCACGATCCCCCAACCTCGACAATGCGAACAATAGCCCCCCACCATTCCTCATTGTGGCTGCGCTTCGGGTATGCGCGCCCATTAGAAGTAATGCAAAAATCCGCAAGATATATAACGAACTTTTCTTTCCTCCATGCCCGCTCGTTGGAAGTGGCTAGGGGAATACGTTGTCTCGGAACTTTCTCTCGTCCCCCCTCCCCATTCCCCTACCACTCAGTTCTTGGCTCTCGCATTAACGATTGATTCCCTCCTCTTTACCGAATTCCTTTCAAACTCTCGTCCTTTTTGCTGTATCATTTCGCGGCCATTAAAAAGTAAAATTCCGCAAAATTCGTACGGCGGCAGACGACGAGAGGAGAAATAATCTCGCATTAAAGATTCAAGAGAAGGAGCGAAGCAACCAAAAACTCTAAAGGGAAGGAGGCTGACGGGAGGCTCTCAACAGAGAAGGGCGGAATTTATTAATCTTGATCGAAGTGGGTATTCAAGAAGCCATAAAAGATTGGACCTGTTACGAGATGTTATCAGGCCGTAACTGAGCGGCCTACCTGATCACACCTTCACGTATTTATCCACGACGGGGTCGTGGTTGCTGAAATTAGTTATGAAAATCGCAAACCACATAAACCTGCTCCACCGGCCAGTAAGCGGGAACAACGCAGCCGATATAGGGCAGTGTAGGTTGTGGGCGGTATCTTTGGTCGTCCCGCCGTTGGAACGAAAGCCACTGAAGATGGGTATGTCCGGGCGTCGACTTCCGCCATCTTAATCAGCCTCCGGAATCATGAACAAGGCGGGGACTCTCCAATTAGACTTCACTCGGAGTGTGGCTTGTTAACTCTTTATACTTTAATATAAATTAATAAATGAGTATATTTGTATAACCCACCGCACAGATATTTATATTGAAATAATATTGTAGAAACTAAATATTAAATAAACCTCTTTTATGTAGTGTTAATTGCATAACTATAACTCCTATCAATGACTTGCTACGCTCATGTAGCCCCGTTAAATTATGATGATGGGCCATAAATCATATTATAACAGACACAAGTAAGTATATTCTCTTCGCGATAAAATTAGTACTTTTGAAAGCCCTGCTTAAGATCCACTTGTATAATACACGTTGTGTGTTATTCCACTTCATGTAAAATTAACATTGCCATGGGCCTCGTTACTTTATTCATGCGTCGGTCAAGTGAAATTGCGAAATTATCAGAAATGTAAATGTTACACAAACATGCTCACCTTTACACTTCGATGTATTAAAAAAAATCATAAAGCGAGATAAATTATTGAAGTTATCAGAAATGGTTACCTAATACAGTTTATTCGACGTTAATACATGGAACTATTCCCCTCAATCGTTACCAACTTTACTGGCTGCATGTCACTCATTGCGCCCATTAAAATATATGCAGGTAGGGTCAGTGAGTTTTTTCTAAGGTTGATTTCAAAAGTGCTCACGTTATTGTGAACAGCCTTTAAGTTTTCTCATACAGGCTTCTAATGATGGCAGCGGACTTTTTGCCACTCATAACGCAGCGGGTTAGAGACGAAACTGTCTTCCGCTAGAAACCCCATCTGTCAGGCAATTGGACGGACTGTAATTCTGTTACTAATTAGAATTTAATTTTGGTACAATAAGACTGATCTATTGTTTTAGTTACGCGCTTTGATGTATACTAAAATTGTACATCGCTACGATTAAAAAGCAGAAATGAAAAGACTGGCGCTTTGAAGGTTTCTGCCTTAGTGCAGCTATACTGCGCGTTCTGGGCCTCAAAATGCATCATCACTACGGCCGACTCCTACATATTAATTACGTGCCCACGTAGTTTTTTAATGGATTGTGACTCCAGTGTAGTATTTCGACCTGTCTTCTTCTTTTTTTTTTTTTAATAATTTGCAGACCAAAAATAAAAGAATCGCGGCGACAAAGATGACCATGAAGTCCGGCAGCATAAAGAAGCAGTTTTTACAAAAGTTGAAGAAATTAATGCATTTCAATCCCAATCATCAAAAGCAAGGATTTGGCTCTACCACTGCCGGAAACTCTGCGAGGTATTTTTTGTTGACCAGGAACTAATCAATATGTTTTCGGTCATAAATGCTCATAAATCAATATCGGAAAATTCTAATAATACTGTAACAGAACTTTATCACATTATCATCTACTTCAGTTTGCAACTACACCTACTGTACACTGCAGTTATCACTTTCAGCTGGACCCTACCATTTTTTTTGGTGAGAAGTCTGTGGCAAGGAATATTCTGCCATAACTTAATTTCCAGATTAAATATTTAAAATCCAAGCTTGTCAAGGCACAGGGAACATCTTAACAGTTATTTCAAAAACCAATTTCTTTTCCTCCCGTTAATCGTTAGACATCTACAACCGTAATCGAAGGCTCCTTCATTATTTAGTAACGGTAAATTGGGAAGTGGAAACTATGGATACAAGTGAAACCGTACGAACTTACAAAATTCTGTAAAGTAGTCCTCTATGTCGCACCAAGCTTTGATTTTTATTTCCGGTCATAAGGCTTGTTTACTAAGATTTGTAAAATTCTAAGATGAATGGGACCTCTACACTTAAGCGCACTTGTGGAATAAGCAGCCTGAGTACTTCTGGCGACAGTGCTTTGATACGTGTGTTAAATATATATATATTTTTTAAATAAATGCACTGAATATGTTTGCAGTATTTTATTTTTCAAGCTAATACAAATCACACTTGTGACTAGATCGGGATACATCTTTCAACGAATTCCACACATTGCAAACATTGTTTTGAAGACCGGAAAACCAAATCAGCATTTTCATTAAGTTATATACAACAATATATACTTATAGCATAGGGCCCTGCGTTGAACTTCGCAATCAATTTCAGCTCATAAAATTACAAGGCCACTGATTAAAGGCCCGTAACTAACATGAAGCAGGACGAAAAGGATGCATTTCCTTTCTGTGCTTTTTGGATAGGGGCGGCGGGATAGTGGCAAAATACAGCACTTTTTTTTTTTTTTTTTTAATCTATTCCATAGTCAAATACTTTGAAGTATCCTCGAATCTCGAACCGATCCCGAATCCATGCTACCAAAAATTAGTAACTGTGAAATATTTTTCCTCCACACAGCTGCAGATAATTCTATCAACAACACGATCGAAACAGGTAAACTAATAGGACATGTAAAGAAACTGAAAATATGACAAATCTGTGTAAACATTTCCTCTACATCAGAAACGCTCTTTACAGCGGGAGTTGTGCAGAATAAACACAATTGTTAATATTTATATTTTATTTAACGCACATATTATTTATAAAGCCACGCTATATTTTGGCCATAGCCAGAAGGAATAGCACCGTAATAATTATTATGGTGTTATTCCTTCTTATTGCTATCACGTTTTCGGAGCTAGTTATATGAGCCCGATGGTAAGTAACTTTAAATTCGAGGCCTTTATCCCGTAGATCCATCGAATTATAAGCCAAATAAAATGCTAATCACCGCTCCTTTTCTTCCATTCTCCCCCCTGGCACATCACAATGCAGACTACGTTTGCCTTTCTCAAGAAAAGGCAAGGAATTACGGTTTGTATTAAAATAATTAGCTCGCTGCAAGATGGCACCACATGCTAGACGAGATGTGTATAAAGCTTAATTGCGACGGGCCTGGCAAAAGCCGACTTCAAAAAACGCGGGGAAAAGAATGTTAAGCAGGCGCGTTCCTTCAATAGCACTCGTCCCTGTCATTTACGCTAACTTTGTATCAATTAAGGCACGTATTAAAAAGAAGCAAGCACTCTTTACCGCAGAAATAAATGAAAATGTTATGTGAAGAGCTAATTATTCCCAACATTGCCTACACTGTAAAATAATACGAACAAAGATTTATGTGAATCAGAGAAAATAATTTCTTCTAGGGAATTTTTTTACAGTAACAAAACCTTGCTTTAATTTAAAAGAGGCTTAAACAACTTTAAACTTGCTATTATTATTATTTATTATACATTTGTTTTTGTGGTAATCTTACCTATAATTATAACAAAGAAAAAAATTCTTTGAGCTTGTTTTGTTTATATGTTACTGTATGCCAAAGTAAAGTGTTCAGTAATTTTCAAACGTTTCTTTTGTACGCTGTATATTCTAGTGCGTAACCAAACTTAATAAATGTTACGTTACCGATAACATACCCGTAGATCATCAATATAATGGCTTAACTTTCAAAATACAGTAACTCACTTAACCATAAAGAACACAGCTGAACTATAGTAATGGCAATTAAACATTATATTTACCATTAATTTATAGATGAAACAAAAAAAAAAAAATTTTGCGGCTTGGTTCATATTTTACTATAAATTTATTTGTGGCAACAAATTATGTATTCAGCAAATTAAGTGATTTTAGTGTATATGATTTGCTGGTTTATAGTGATACCACTGAAGAATTAAACATGGCTACAAATAATTATATACGCTCGCATACGGTTGATTTTCAACCGAAAACACGAAGATCAGATTACAAACTTAAATGGCTTGTTCAAAAATAACACGTGCAATGTTCCCATACTAAAAATTCTGAAAATAAACAATCTTGTTGTCTAGGCAGTGCCGATATATTTTGGAACAAATTTAGCTTCCGTCACACGAATATACGTAGTCAGAACACCAGGTCACAAATCCAAGAGAAATCCTATTTTCCTTTCCACAAATCTTTTTTTTTAATTCGTCTTTCACTGCAAGAGACACGATAATTCGGAATGGTGTGCCACAAATTGCCAGAGATACCTCGTCCACTCGTGTGATCAGATTTTCACTTATTACTCGCCTCAATAATACATAGATTATCATTTGTTAGCTCTAGGGCGCTAGGCCATTGTGGAGTTTACCACTAAGGTGGCAACTAAAAATCGGTTTTGTGTTATTTATTTGTGCATTCTGTACTTGTTTTAGACTGCAAGGTCGTGATGCTATGGTTATGTTTTGGCAATCTCTAGTAGATGGGTAGACGAGTGGGTGTATGTGCGAGTGAACTATGTATGTAAATGCTAATGTTGGCGTGAACATGACTGTATGCCTGGCCAAAACGCAAGCTCGTTTGACCAATGACCTAAATATTGGGCAAAAAAACAAAAAAAAAAAAGTTCTTATGCTATTTCTATTTGCTACGAAGTTTTTTTATAGTTTATAAATCCTACTGACGCTCGCCCCCTCTTTCCCGAGATGCTACTAATACTTTCAATTTCTCACCCATCTTTAATGTATATTTTTTTTGTAAATATGCTATTTAAGTAATTTCAAACATGTAAATATTACGTGGCTAAGTGGAAGTGAAGGTACATGAACTTCGCCCCAGAACTGAGGATAGAGACGTTATCTAATGTAATATCATACCACACTTTTTCTTTTAAAACGAAGGCTTTGCAGCCCCTCTCCCTGCATAATGTAAACTAAATGGTTTACAATCGTATTTATAAATAATACAGTAACGTGTAGGATTTAATTGGAGCTTTCATTTGAAATTACATTAGACAGGTGTCGCAAAGTTATCCTGGCTGGTATAGAGTTATCAAAAATGACTGCACGTTCAATGCTATTGCTGTCTTGTTTCCGCACTTCAAACGCATAAAATAGTTTCTATAGACTGTTCACGATAAAGTGAGTACTCCTGAGGCCCTTGTTACTTTTTCCTTTCAGCCATTTTGTATCCTTTCGCCACCTTTTAAAATAAATATTACCATGTAAGTAATAACCACATTGTACATATTCCACCGCACTCGGAAGTTAACATCTAAGGCTAAAATAAAACATATTTATGGACTATTATTCCAAATGAGAGGGTTTCAAAAGTGCTCACTTTACCGTGAATAGCCTATACGAGGTTGACGGGCGCTATACGCCTGACGGAACACACGAAATTTCGAAGGACGTCTGCGGTTGTTTATTTTCCGTTTCAATGCGAAGCCCTCTAGCTTCATTGCGCTACGAGGCACTCTAGATGAGCGACGAGAGTGAAGGGAGCAATACATTAGGTATATCTGCCCCGCCATACAGCTGTCCAGTAGGAAGAAAGTGGTCCGTATGGACAACTACTTCCAACGTCGTCGCCGAAACTGCCAACGGGGCCCGAGCAGCTGTTCCCAAGTACTTTTACTGGACGGACCGGAGAGCTCCAGCTGGCCTTCCAGAGTTTGGGCCATTCGGCGCACGCGGCCCGGACGAACAAACCGCACAATTCACGTACATATAGTCTATTCGCGGTTTCCTCACACTTTTTAATGCCCGGTTGCACCTTCGTGGTGCGAAACTAGATCCGAGATCGGATCTGAGATCGACACAGAAAACTCTTGCACTATTGGAGTTCAAGCTGGACTGGAGATCGAGATGAAGTTCATTTCGAACCACCGACATTGGCGGTTCGAAATCTCGATCCGAGATCAGCAGCCATCGTCGACAAATGTAGTTTGAAATTGCACAAACAGAACTACGTTCGATTGTTTTTTTTTTTTGGGGGGGGGGGGAGGAGGAAATTAAAACAACATTATACGTACTTGAATATTATTCAGTAAAATTCATACAACAATAATTCACTTAAAACAGATAAAACATCGCACGTCTAGGCCCATCTATAGTGAAAAATAAGCCTAGCAAAATTTTGTCTCATACTTAATATCGTTCTCTCACTTTGGAACCAAGATCGACAAATCAGAGATCCAAAATCATTAAATTTTGTTGGTTCAACACTTTTACATTGGAATCACGATCAAACTGGATCCTGGTTCGGAATTAGGATCATTCTATCTCGAATCGGGAAAGATGTTGGTGCAACCGGGCATAAATCAAACCTTTGAAAATTCACCCCTTGTCTGACGTGTTTAGTTATTTCCTAAATATACCATGCACACAAGCGTCTTATAACTATGTTAAAATAAAATTATCATACTTTTTTTTTGTTAAATTGAAGTTTAGCCATGATTTTATTTATGAATTATGATATCACATTAATAATAAATATGAATAAACACAGCGAGAGAACATCTGTGTTGGTAGCGCCTAGTAAGAAATAGTTCTCGTGCAAAATATTATTACAACTGAGCGCGCACGAATTCGGTGCGTTGTCCTTTTGGTGTCATTTTCTAGCCGTAGTTAGGCTTAGTTTGCACTAGGCGGAGGAATACTCTGGAAGTAGAACTTTAATAGGGCTTCAGAGAAGTGTAAAGTAACCGTGAATGGATTATATACCACCGTGAAAACCACGGACACCGTCCAACATTTATACAAGGTGTTCGCGGTCGAACGAGCACTTTTGAAGTCAACCTTTGAAAAATGCCACTCTCACATTGCGTATAGGGGCCGCGGTATGGCAGTGGTCAGACTACTCTCCTCCCACCTGAGCGAACCGGGCTCGATTCTAGGCGGGGTCGCTCCCGGTTTCCAGCAAGCGGGAATCGTGCAGGGCGATGTCGTTGGTCGGCGGGTTTTCTCGGAGATCTCCTGTTTATCCCCGCCCCTTCATTCCGACGCTGCTCGATACTCGCCACACTTAACCCTCATCGGCGCTCAAGACCTTGATGTTAGAAAGCCCCCAAAATACCTTCACTCACTCACTCGATCAATTACTCACGGCAACGTGAAAGCCGTCCGTGGGTAATTTTACACTTTTGCTAAGCCTGCTTATGATCTACTTCGTGACAATTTCAAATGAAGCGAAAGTTCACAAAATAAACACCGCCGTAGACCAGATCACTCGATTCATTCTCTGATCCGATGAAACTGTAAAATAGTTAGGTACGTAAATATATCACTAATATTTGTATGTCAATTCTTATTCATATGAGCATGAAACAAACATAAATCTAAAAGAATAAATTCAGTGTCCACAGATTTAAACACCACACTTTTAACAACAACATTAAGATAAGAACCTACTTTTGTTATACCACTGCCAATCTTATAATGAGCTTGGCGGGTAAATGTGTCCATTAGAATGTATGCAGCAGTGGGAAGGGGATTTATATCCCAAGGTTGATTTTGCTTTAACTAAACGCAGAGCAGCCAGATAAGTAAGTCACTAACAATCGTCGAGGTTGTAAAGATTTTGGGTTCTTTAATAATGATATAGTGAGAGAGACATTTATTTAAACCTCACATGTGTGTATTAGCCACTGTAACAGTACTTATGTAAACAGTAATTATGTAAAAAAAATGTTAATTGTATTTAGATAACAGATGCTGAAGTGAGTGTGTAGTTTAATAGGTGTAATTATCATGCGACATAAAGGCAGGGTTGGAAAATAAGCAACTGAATGTGAAAGTGACAGAACTCGCACTGCCAAAATGCAAAAACAATCACAAAACACCAAGAGATTTGCAGCTTACCAGCATGTTTCCTTAGTATCCAGACTTATCTCCGCTTCCACATAACTATACACACGCCACACTTTAAATATTCTCTGGGGGAAACAAGGAAACTAACTACAAGCATATCAATCAAAGAAGTCCAAGGGTGAAGTGTGTGTGTATGTATGTGTGTGTATGTATGTGTGTGTGTGTATGTATGTGTGTGTATGTATGTATGTGTGTGTATGTATGTGTGTGTATGTATGTATGTGTGTGTATGTATGTATGTGTGTGTATGTATGTATGTGTGTGCCCGGCAACCATAATTGAAGTCTTTGCAGTGTTTAAAAGTTCCTACCAAATTTAAAATGTTTTAGTGTGTAGAAAGTTTGGTTAGTGTTCAAATGACAATTACACTCGCACGTAACAGTTTGCAAATATCTGCCTATCCGTTTACACTTAATACAATGTTCCTGGCTGGCAATGTCAAAATAGGTAGAGTAAAATACGAGCTCTCATTCTCAGGCACTGTGTGATCAGCAAGAAAGTGTTGAAAATAAGTGTGCAGTTAACAAGAGATGACTTTAGCACTTCAACGCTGGATAAACGGTCACTTAGTATGGCGGTGATAAATATACCTTACATATCTGCGTAATAATTTAAGTTGCTAAGGTCCTGAGACCTCTTTAGACAGTTTAATAACACTATATCGGTTATCCACACAAAACGGAGCATATTTGTCGGAGTCAGACTCACTTTTAAATTATAATTATTCACTTTTCATACGGAGCTCAGGTCTACCTTACCTGTTACCTTAGTGACCTATGTCAAACAAGATGGAGACCAGAACATTCTTTCGACACCTCAATTTGGCGTCTGTTACCCGATTTGAATTTACATGTGTGACATAGGGCTTACATCGGTGCATTCCTTATGATTACAATCAATACGGTGTTATCAATAATTGCCAACTTACACAAACTAACATGTTACCCAAAACTTAACAATATGAAAATAAAAACGTAATATTTAATATATGGTTAATGACCTCTCAACTGCTGCGTGTATTATAATGAATGTGTAAAGTAAATTAAAAATACTGAATAATAAGCTTATATGTAGAACACGTCACAACAATAGCATTTTTTAATATAATAAACATATTTGTACTCGTATCCTTAGATTTCCATACCACTATAAGGTTTAACAATGCTAATTATATGCGCCACATAACGAGACGTTACAAGGTAATACGTAGATGAGTGCGCATGCCAGCTGCGCAGTGACTATACTTAGTTTTCAAACGTCAGGACTGAATTTTTGCCTATAGTATTATAGAAAAGAAGTTTGTTGATGAGCGTATTCACCAGACCGCGTCCCCTCTTGGTCCTATTCCCACGGCGCACTACGACCTACTAACACAACTTGGTCGTCACGCCCACTTTATACGTTTTATTCGTGGAGCGTGGCCGGCCACATCACCCGACACCGAACTTGGCCGCCCACATCACCTGACCTCGGGTGAATTAATGGTTAGAACACTGTCTTGAGTGTTCCAAGAAGTTCATACACTTCATTTAAGCTAGTTCTACTATAACTGGATTATACTCAAGTTATTCAAGTTATTTTATTAGTAAAAAAGAAAATGTGGATATGTTGAAAATTCAAACATGACCAAACACGTCTGTCACTGTCGACCACGTGATTTTGACAGTTATATGGGCGCTTGATGAATGAGTCCTGGGGACGCGCAGAAGACAAGAATCAGACTACTTAACATTTAGTCTATGCATCCGTCTCTCGAAAAAACGTGACAAGTTTCCTGGTTGTCGTATTTTCAGTTATCGCCGTTCTATTTGTCCAGACTACACCGTACATGTCCGCTAACCTTTATATCATTGTTTATTGGTTAGCAGCCGTGAGTACAGAGATAGGTTAACTGTTCCCCAATTTAAGTGTCGTTAGTGAGGTACTAATATTTCAAAAAACTATCCTGTTCACTTGAAAAATTTACAAAATGAAATATGCTTTCTTTCAATTGCTAAATTTATTAGTAATGGACACTAAGACTTATTGTAAATCACTTGAGAACACTAGCGAAACTAAGCAAATATTTCCTTGTGAATTCGATTTTTAATGACAAATAACTTTTCGTAAGCAACATTCGGTTGTAGATATCAACGCGCCAAGGCCGCGTCTCGCCAAACAACATCAAATCCCTTGATTTCTTACATGCTTAAGTTATTACAAACAGAAAATTTTCGAAAGTGCATTTACGCAACTTGCTCAATTTACTTTAACGTACGAACAGAGCAGTGGCGCATATACGGTTATGGAAGGGGAGACAGCGTTGGCCGATGTGCAGTCCAGAATTATCGGTAGACACATGCCAAATTCGCTATATATCATTTGGCATCAGGCTGAACTTCACATTACTTTATATACCGGAGCGGGCATCGTTTTTCCATTGTCTGCTTCATAGATGTGAAACTACGTCCTTTCTAACTGCAATGCGCGTGATTGGATCACACGATCGTGCAGTGTTCATTTATTGGCGGAGAGTTGCCCAGGGCGTATCGGATAAAGTATGGTCCAATCACAAACGTATTGCAAACGTATACGTGTGTAAAGTTAAACGTGTCCCCAACGCGAAATTTGTAGGTCTCTAATTATTAGCATTCACCGACGTCCCTTGTTACTATGATTAGACGTTCTGCAATGGCGTGCTTCGGTGTATCAAAAATATTCCACATTATTTAGCAAAAGAGCGGAATGTCAACGATGACGCGAATAGACAACCTGATTGATGTATTCAGTTTTCGCTAAAAGGTCTGCTTCGTGAGCCGGGTGTAAAACTGAAAAGTTTCTATATTTAGGCGTCAGTTTTCAGCGAAATTGTGCCTGGGCACAGTAAAAAAAAAAATCTTGCGTTCGTGGTACTGTCATATTCCGGTGAAACATTGGACTTTTGTAGTCTAAAGGCAACGACTTGTAAATTCACTGTATTTGTTCACTAACAAGATCAGCACTTGAGAGGACACTGACAGAATATTTGTAAAGATTCGCCAAACAGTTGACCCAATTATGCCAATCCCCATTTTTTTTTGGGTATTGCCACTATTGTAAGGGTCGCTGGAAATTATTGTGGCCATAAACAAATTGAAAAAATAAGCATTTCTGTGGCTGTCACGGAAAAAAAATGTACCGAGGCTGAAACGCCGAAGATGATTGTGTTCCATATACAATACTCAGTTATTTATAATTTCCGGGGGTCTTAAAAATGTTTGCTCTAACTACATCTTGAAATTGCAACTCATTACGCAAGTAGTAATGGAAATATAATATAAATATGTACTTCTACAGTTGATAAGGCTAAAGAAACCTACCTAAACAGCTAAGTACTGTAATTAATGTTCAAATTAGGAATTTAGAATGAATACATATTGTCGGGCTCATGACATGCAGGCCTGAGATATTATTATATAACAGAGACAAACTTTCGATTTCCTTCGGGAGCCCCAACTAATTTACGAATTGTTCTTTTCTTTCTTTATTTTTGTTGCAGGCCCACGCCGCCTCATGTTAATTAGAATGAAAACAAGTAACAGCAAGAAGATTCCATACCAATCCGAGCAGCCACCGAGAGAAGAAAATTTCCCTTGGAATTTTAATAGAAATGAATTTTCTTCGGAAATTTATGTGTTACCAATTGGCGCGCGCTTTATGCGTAAGAAAGCATTTCACAATAATATTACAATATTTTCTTGCCCTTGTACTGTTATCGCCTACTTCACAAACACTACTACATTATGTTATGTTATGTTATATATATATATATATATATATATATATATATATATATATATATATATATAATTACGTACTTCAGCTATCAATACAATATGTAGATGATAAACGAGATATTGTTAACAACCGCAAAAAATTTGTGAAGTTATCTGAGCCAGAGATACGGCTTTACTTTAAAACAGCTCACATCCAGGGGTTACAAACGAATAATCTGTGGTGTAATGGAGAGCATCTCGAAATAAGGAACACGAAAAGGTAGGCAAATCAGGCGTTTGGAAAATACTGCGATAATCTGAAGACTATTGGCGCAGAGTAAGCAGGTAAAGGCTGTTCACGATAAAGTGAGCACTTTTGAAACCAACTTTAGAAAAAAGTCACTGGCACTGCCTGCGTATATTTTAATGGGCGCACTGGGTGACATGCGCCCAGTAAAGTTCGTAATGATGGATGGGAAGTAGTTCCACATCTTAACGTCAAATAAAAAGTGTTAGGTAACCATTTCTTATAACTTAAATTTTTTCTTTCGCTTTCGGTTTTTTTATGAATCGAAGAGTAAAAATTAGCAGATTTGTAAAATGTTTATTTTTGTAACAATTTCATGGTTTCTCTTCACCGACGAATGAATAAAGTTACGAGGCCCATGAGAATGTTAATCTTACATAAGGCGGAAGAATACACAACGTACATGCAAGTAGATCTTAGCAGGGCTTTCAAGGAGAGACAACCGTGCTCTTCTTTCGCGATGCAGGTTTAAAAAAAAAAAAAAAAAAAAACTGACATTTCACAGCATATGAACAAACTTGTCAGACCTCGAAACCTATATTTCGTAATTTGATGGCGATGTAACTAACATGCGTAGCTTAACCACAGAGCAGATAATCAAACGGAGACGAGATGGTGTGCTGGCACACTAGATCGTTCCTTGCGCAGTGATGCATTCACAGCAGCGACGTATGGTGAACTGTTGCAAGGTAAGCTGTGTTCTGTTCTGTGCTGTACCTAATGGTTTGTTAGTTTACACATCGGCCACTTGAACGCAGTAGTCCGTTCGACGCCACAGCACGCGTGTAATGGGTGCCTCGCCGCTCTCTCGTGAGTGGCAGCAAATACACATTCTGTTTGTCCCGGCTCCTCACTGGTTACTGGTTCCTGCTGCGTGTACAGTGTGTGTGTGTGCAGCACTGAGTAAACAACATCTTACCTTGCAACACTTCACCACACGCCACTGATTCAGAGGCAGGATGGTAGAGAACCAAGGCAGATCCCATGACAAACTGTACGCCCTCCCCCTCCCTTAAAACCATTGTGAAGCTGGATTCACTATAACCCGACAGTCCGATAAAACAGCCCCGACACCGACGAAAATTTTTCATCAGTCAATCAGGTGCAAGGTCACCCCGACAAAATCGCAGCCCCGACAGCCCGACAAAAGTACATTATACTTATACATAAATATGAACATAGCCTTACAAAACTAAATGTCGTGCGGATTTCCCTACTGTGGTAAATCTCACATTTAACATATGTTTTATTACGTATACATACTGGTTATCTTGAACAGCAACCTAATGAATTCACGAAAATAATTATCCGTACAATGTACAATAATTTGTGATTTCTTCACACGCCATAGCAAGTTACTGGCCATGCTAAGATTTACCGAAAGTGACGCAACACTTGTCGGAAGGTAACTGTCGGGATATTGTAAACATTAAACTAATTTTGGTGGGGGAAATGGTCGAGCTGCAACGTCGTGTCTGACTGTCGGGACGACCTCATCATGGCATTGTAAATCCAGCATGAGACAGCAAGAATCTTTGTTTCACGCTTCCTACGAGGATAATTACACGTATCGTTATACAGGTAGTGACTTATTAAAACCGTCGTCAAAGATTTTTAAATTTTTTTTTTTTTTTTTTTGCTGACTATTTGGGGCACTCCCTGAATCCTGCCTAGTCGACGAGCCTGTCAAATATTTTATTTTATCTTTTCTTCCCGCTACATAAGCGTCATAAAAGAAAGATAGGAAATGAAAACTTATACATTATTAATACACCAGAGAATTTATGTAGCAATAAAATTCAGCCTTCGGAAGTCCAGAATCTGCGATACCCTACAGGTTCTACAGTTTACAACCTGGCGTCCAGACTGGAGTCCCTCGGGAGTACAGTTTACCAGACGAAGGAACTTCACTCTGGGAAAAAATGACGATGCAATTTCACTAGCGCAGCAAATTTTTCATGCTTGAGAATTGTATATTCTTTTTTTTTTTTTTTTTTCATATAGCTTAATCATAACACCTTAGTAAAAATAGTTTCATAAAATCATTAATATTTTAAGCAGATAATTTTGAAAAGTTTAATTAGTAACTTAAAATAATGTTTTCATTGCCAGCTGGCATAAAACGTATAATTTAGACTTTTCACAGTTTTCTTCACAGGAATAGTCGAGAGCCTTACGCAAGATATGTGCTTACTACGCTTATGCAAATGAGGTATACGTTCTACATTGCACCAAGCTTTTATATACTAAAAATAAATTTATACAAACATATTCATTTGTAGTAAAGTTTATTACGGCTGTTCGACCAACTCTTACATATTCAATAAATATTGTAACTACTGTAATTAGTTTTCTCTTTTTAGTGCGTTCATAAATAACAGCTTGGTTTTAAAAGCTTTTTTTTATTTTATTATTATATTATGTAGCAATGCGCATCTAGCGACAAGCAAGCTTTATGTCAATGTGCGTTGCTACGTAATTGCTACAGATCCTGGTCACCATCTACGACCAAATTATTCATAGAGACTAGTCCAACGAGGCCAAACTCGACACGTTTACGTACTTGTAACTCAATTACAAGTTTTTATTTAACTTCACGAATATGTATGTGGGTGGGCGTGTTCAGTTCAAATTTTGCAAGTCGATTTTAAACCACTTCCCGTTATCCAATTGAGCTTAGATTTCGCATACGCGTGTAGTTCCGATGACAATACAATGTGAAGTGGCATGTGATAAATAGACACAACGTTTAGGAATTTTATAGCCACACGTTTGGGCGTACAAAGTTTTACTGTAATGTGTTGTGTTAACACTCATACAGTTACATATCATTATTAAATTTACCACATGTATGGGGAGACAAATTTTAATACTGTAACACTATTGGGATGTATTACAATATTTCAGATATAAAATATTACTTCTGTGATGCATAATATAAGAAATGAATGTGTAATGCAATTATAAAATATCGTTGTATAGGTGAGTGAGTCTGATAGGTTATACTAATGATATGTCTCGGCTTAAATATATGCTGATTCTTAAAAAATCAGTATGTTCATCCAGATTTGAATTATGTGGGCATTTCAAAACAATTGGAACACTAATTTATTATAATAAGCAAATAGAGAAGTCTTAATTCGAATAAATCAATAGAAGAGAAAAAATTACTTTTGCATAACTTTAGTTAAAATTTATTATGTTATCCTAATTTTTCAAAATTTTATTACAGACACCAGTCAGCACATTGCACATCACGATGTCTACCAATATTAAGATTTGCTGGCGCTGGTGTCATAAATAGTTTTACTTTTGCCTGGGGATCTTGCGACTTAGCTGTGTCGATAGCAGGAAATAACAGCAACTCTGCCGATGTCGTGGAACCATCCTTCACTGGTGTAGAACCCAGGAACAGCTCTCCCGCTCACCACGGACAGCACATCTCCGGGTGGTGCTCAGCGAACTCGTCCTCTGCTGGCCGGAACAGCGGAGGTGGGTGCAGAACCGGAACCTAGCCAGAATCCACAGCCAGTAGCACTCCTCTCTCAGAATTGTCTCTCCGAACACCAGACACCGCGTCGTCCTTGGTGCGAAGTCGAAAACCCCAGAAGTCCTCCTTTACTGGGCCGTCCTTCTTTCCGGGCTCATCGTACAGCTTATGTCGAATTACTTCTTTTAAACATACTAGACTCAGCATTTCAATAGCGCGTGAATAATTATGTATCTCCGTCGTAAATATCAGATTGTAAGGACTGACTTCATTTTTAGCTGGCCTCTCACTGATTCCAAGTAGAATGAATAATGAATTTTTGTTCTATTAGACTATTGTTCGAAAAATCAATAAAATGTGATAGGCCGGCTGGCGTGGCCTGATTCTTTTGAGAAAACAAAAGGTAGTGCTTGTTACAAAGACAAATACTCATGCAAAGAAACCGTAGATAATCATTAGACTTGCATAGCTTATACAACACAACTGTCAAAATAAATAATTTTACACATATCACATTGAACATACGCTAAACATCTTGTACATTGCATTAAAGTTTGGCATTTAAATCAAATTTAAAAGACATAGAATAATCATTATAAAGTCACAGATATTGAAGTGCTACAGAAGGCGCCACCGAGCTGATCTGATGATGGAGCCGGAAATTTCAAGTTAGTTACATAAAAGCTTGTGACTTCCGGCTCCATCATCAGATCAGCTCAGTGGTTTCTTCACATTGTATTGCCATAGGAACTACTCATGTATGCAAAATTTCAGCTCAATTGGATAAAGGGAAGTGTTTTTTTTTATCGACTTGCAAGATTTGAACTAAACACACCCACCTACAAACGTACAAGTGAAGTTAAATAAAAGCATTGTAAAAAAGGAAGACATGACCTTGCGAAATACAAAAAAAAAAAAAATGCATATTTTTCACGAACCTCACTATCAAAACCTGAAGTTTATATAATGTACATATTCTTTCAATTATAGTGTAATCTGTTTTGTTTTACTGACGTTTGTTCTCACGCTGTTATGACTAATGTCTAAACGTGGGAAAAAAAAAGCAGGTTGGAAGATTAAAAACATCAGTGCTTTCTCTTCCTAGTAGTTCGCTAACTCCCGTATGCAAGCATCTTTCTAAGGACCTAAAATTTGTTTATCACAACGACGTTCCTAACGCCTCTAATTAAAGACGTATAAGATCGTGCCATATGTACCAATTTTAATTATATTTTCTTCGTTATTTTAAATAGGCATTTTCGTGTATTACTGTAAGGGAACGATGGTTGGGATAATGTTATGTTCGATTCAAACGTGAAATGCAAAAATACAGAATTAATTTTTTTACGCGCGTGGGGGTAAATCAGGAAAAAGAAAAAACAATGTACTATAGGCTATTCATAGTAAAGTGAGCACTTTGGAAAGCCCTGCTTAAGATCTACTTGTATTCATGCTGTGTATCTTTCCGGCTTATGTAAAATTGACATTGCCATAGGCCTCATCACTTAACTCATGCGTTTATCAAGTAAAACTCTGAAATTATTGGAAAATAAAATATTTTACAAATCTGGTCAGTTTTATACTTCAATGCATTAAAAAAAGAGAAAACGAAAGAAATAATGTAAGTTATCACAAATACTTTACCTAACACTTTTTATTCGACGTTAAGATATGGAAATACTTTCCATCAATCGTTACCAACTTTTTACTGGGCGCGTGACACTCTTATGCG
>CM057004.1:38592260-38702260 GCA_029891345.1 Dryococelus australis
CAGACAACAAAAATAAACACACGTCTTAGAAAAACTTTGGATTTAATAAATAATAAAAATGTGCTCCACAAAAGAGGTGACCCTTTCAACCCACGCGAATAAAAGGACGCGGAAAAAAAGTGCGAAATATCAGTTGTTCCAGCGAGCGACTTTGAAAGTCGACGAAATTAGTGAAAGGCGGAGACGAATATTGCCACAAAACAAACTTAGAAGTGCTAAATGTAGGTTTTTAGTGTACGTCTATCCCGATAATCAGAAAACCAAGGAAATTGAAATATACAAATAATAATCATCCGTTCACCAATCTACTTGCCCTTCATATCTCGAATTAATTGTCTATTGTCTACTACTATTCAATGATTCGCAATTCATTAACAGTGCGATTTACTCCAAGGTTGGCAACTAGGAGTGTCCTCCTAAATGATGTTCGCTAAGGTTCCAGGTTTCAATCCCGGGCGATCCGTCAATGTGTGTGTTCTTTGCTGCTGGGACGTTAAGGAGCCCAAACACGGGTTTAGAACTTTCATGCTGCATTTAGGGGGTTACCAGTAATTAGGGAAGCATAACCAGAACGTGTTGTACTCATTGTTTGACACGCTCCAAATTAATAGAACTAATATTATGTAATGTAGTAAGTTATGTAATACATTATATGAATCAGTCTTAGAAACAAATTATATGTACTGAAAAGAGCTAAAATATTAGGTCTATATGTATAATATAAACATTTCTGAATGCTTGTTTGAAAATGCCAAAGTGATCACTTGTTTGTCATCAGTAAGTAAGCTTTTACCTTTTATATTTTGTTAAAACTTTAAAGTCGGCAAAATTTTTTACCCGCATTAAAGACAAGCTAGAAGTCAGTCGCTTATTTACACCACTGTAAGGAGGCAATACCTCTATTGGTATCTTTTCTCTCTCTTACCGTCGCCCTATTGGTCGAAACTGCATCAGACATTCGTTATTGGTCGTATGTCAGCCAACAAAGTGCGGAGTTGGCAGTCTACCAACCAACGTCTTTCATAATGAGCAGTATTTATAGTTCATCGTGTTCATTTTAGAAACTGTACGAAAAATATTCTTTCCGTTTGAGAAAATAGTCTTTAATGATAAAATTTATCGTATTTAAATCGTGATAAAAATAAGGAAATGAAGTGATTACATCTCGGTCAGTTTTGTGTTTTATGGTCAAACAAATACTCTTATACTAGTTTTGCACGAGCTACACGCGGGCAAAATCTTCAAAGTGTTAAGCAGTTGATCGTAAAAATAACATAACTGATACCCACAAAGAAATTTCCATGCACAATAATCACTTTCGTCAAGTTTAAATACCGTATCAGTCACAAACGAAAAACGAAAAATTACAACTGCGTTCCTTAGGTCAGGTACATCTAAACGGACGCCACATGCATTCACCCAAATGTGTAGGGCTGGAGACTGATTCCCGCGCGGCATATGAGCATCGTCGTGAGTATACAAAGTGCCTTCCTACGCTTCACGATAAAGTGTGTACTTTTGGAATCAACCTAAGAAAAAATCCACTGCTACTAACGTCATATATTTTAACAGGCGCACAGAATGACAGACGCCCAGTAAAGTTGGCAATGGTGGATGGAATGTATTCTCATATGTTAACGCCAAATAGAAAGTGCTAGGTAACCATTTATGATAACTTAAATTATTTCTTTTTACTTCCAGTTATTTTTAATACATCGAAGTGTAAAAACGAGCAGATTTGTAAAGTATTTACTTTTCTAATGATTTCACAGTTTCACTTGACCGACGCATGAATAAAGTGATGAAGCCCATGGCAATGTTAATTTGACATAAAGCGGAAAAGTACGCAACGGAATACAAGTGGATCTAAAGCAGGGCTTTCAAAAGTGCTCACTTTATTGTGAATAGTCTTTAAGATTTTGTTTGTACTTTAACAAGAAAAATCCTTGGAAACCCAGTTGCGAAGAAAATCCTTTTTAAAATTACTACTATTTGTAGGGGAAAGTCGCCGAAATCGCACCACCACTGGTTTTCTATAAAGCAGGACTAGTGGAGCGCTCTCACGGTGAATACTTGAAGTACTAGATGTATTGAGCAGTCCGTGAAAATAGCTAGTCTGTGTAAGCACATGTTGCGTTTTTATTACAGTTATATTGTTTGAGTGTTTGCTGATGTTTTTCTACTCCATATGTAAGATAATACAGCACTTCAAGGTAAGTGTTATCAAATTTCATGCACTTATCATTGTGGTGCTAGTAAAATTGAACATAACGGCCGGTCGCTTTGTAGCGAGTCAACTGTATTAGGTTGAAAATGACATAAAGAGTGAAGATATGTGCAGTTGCCTAAATCGTACCACGGGTGGGGTTCCTAATTCGTACCGATGCGAATTGGGATATCATATTATTTGATGTCCTATATTTGCAATCTATTTGCATAAATTAAATACATTTCTAATAAACATAAGTAACACATGTGTTAGTTGTGTGTTATAAAATGGCGAAAAGGAAATATGGTGCCTGGAGTGAATCCGACATGGAAAGGCCTCTGGTAGCGTACAGAAATGAGGACATGGGGTTCAACGAGTGCTGCCGCCAGTAAACCATTCCAAAACCAACGCTAAAGCGCCACTTGGACTGTAAAAACGTATTTGCTAACGACAGTACGAAGGCGCTTGGACGGACTACTACCTTGCCACTTGAAATTGAAAATCAACTCGTAGAACATATGTTAAAATTGGAAGAACTACTTTTTTGAGTCACGATTACCGATATACGCAAGCTGGCATATCAGATAGCAGAGATCAACCGCATCCCACATTGTATTGTTGTGTATGTGAAGAAACATTTGTGTAAGATATGGTTTAGTGTTTAGTGTGCGCATCCTGGGTTCATGAGAGTTGTGCGGGTGTTAAGTCAGAACTGAAATATTTTATTTGTGTAGTTTGTAAATAATTGAATATTTTTTGCATTTACCGTAGAAAAATAATCAAACTTTATTAGTATTTAAATACTACAATAATTCTGTGTGTTATTACTCGCTGTCTTGTTTTTTCTCTCATTTGTTTTAATTTATAATGTTGTGGTACGACTTAGGACATAGATGGTACGATTTAGGAAACCAGTTTCTTATATCGTACCAGTTGCAGCCTGTTACGAAAAGTTCTTTATTTCTTCCCCGATGGTACATTTTGAAATGTAACCCACATAAGTGTACCCATAAATAGTCATACTTTTTTATACAAATTCGTAAAGCCTTGTAATTTTTCATTTGAGACATATAAAATTTCAAATGTAAAAAGTGATACGATATAGGAAACTCTCCCCTAATATTACAAATGATAGCCTTGTATTACAAGTGACATTATTGAGAAGTCTAAATAATATTTATTTTTCTTCTAGAAAAAAAATGTGATAAATTATTACCAGAGAATAACTAAAAAAAAAATTGAAAAATATAATTTACGAAAAAAAATATTTACATTTTTTCAGCACGGGGACTAATAATCCACACCCCTTGTATTATTAGCCGGCACCCTTAACCGCAAGACCAACGTAACTTACCAGCTTTAAACTTATTTGTACAGTAAATATAGCGGCAAATACCTACAAAATATTATGAAGGCATTTGTTTAAGAAGAGTAGGTACATTTAATTCATATTAAAATTTCTGTTGTTGCGTTATGAGGTTTGGACGGTTCAACAACAAGTTATTGAGAGCTGACTTAGAGAGTTCAGTGAAGCTAGGAAAAATTAACAGTTATTGAATAATAAAGTCGAGTTTTACTATAAATGAGTTGTTTTAAGCGTTTTATGGTGTTTAAACTTGCAACACATTTTCTCTTGCACGCAGCTACGCTTTACATCACCCATAGTTTTTGAAAACAAACAACTATATACGGTTTTATAGTTGTTGGAGTGTCCGCCATTTTGCTGAAGCTCGTGGATACGGGTCAGTATGTACAAACATTTCTTCAGGTCTCTTTAAAGTTTGACAATCTAGTAGTTTTACAACAATCTCTGTACTTTAGCAAGCATTTGTAAAATTCGAAAGAATTTCTCAGTAAAAATTACAAATTTTTTTTACAGTGTAGTAAAAATTCTTTAAACACCTCAAGGTCACACGCGACCATAAGGAAGCACTGCGACGGCGATGAAAATTCGCATAAATATCGTAAACACAGAGCTGCTTACAGAGATTTTTGTTCACTGTGATACATTTAGACGACCACATCTCTGTTTCAATAACCAAGTTTACAAACTGGCAACAAAATATAGACTCTCATTTCTGCCCTGAAAAAAATATTTGCAATGAAATAACCATAACTTTTAAAATTATAATACACCCAATTGCTTATAGGCTATTAACGATAAAATGAGCACTTTCGAAATCCCTACTTAAGATCTACTGGTATACACGTTGTGTGTTATTCCGCCTTACGTAAAATTAACATTGCCATGGGCCTCATCACTTTAATCATGCGTAGGTCAAGTGAAACATTGAAATTATTAAGAAAGTAAATACTTTACAAATCTGCTCATTTGTACACTTCGATGCAATAAAAAAAACAGATAGCCAATGAAATAATTTAAGTTATCACAAATGGTTACTTAACACTTTTTATTCGATGTTAAGATACGGAACTACTTTCCATCCATCGTTACCAACTTAACTGGGCGTATGTCACTCAGTGTGCCCGTTGAAATGTATGCAGGCAGGAGCAGTGACATTTTCCGAGGTTGGTTTCAAAAGTGCTCACTTCATCGTGAACAGGCATTAGAAGGAGACACGCGAGGCAACTAAGTGGGCCCCTTGGCCGATGGAACTCTTCGCGTTAACCCTGCGTTATCGTCGTGTTCAGGCACAAGGTCGCGCTGCAGCGTACTCGCAATAAATTAGGAGCGACCCAGAGATAAATATCGCAACACACAAGTCGACCCAACTTCAACATAAGCAAAAGTAGCGTAGTTTTTGGCCAGTCATATTCAAGGGACGAATCTTTTGTTTCATTTTCTGTATTAATTTTATTTCTACCAACTTCCGATTGGATAGTTTGCCATGGCACGATTTCAATAGATGTTAATGATGAAGAGTTTCGTTTGTGACTATTAAAATGATAAACGAAATAACGAGTTGAAAACTCTGGAATTATAATAATTATTGGGGCGGGAATTCGCGTACATTTATGAGAGACACAGTTGTTATTGGCACGTGGAGGGAAATGCTTCAAAAGTTTAACAACTGTTCATATGTAAGTTTATTTGCCAATATGCACATGTATATACAAGGCTTTTTCACATCCTAGACACAGCATATTTGGTATTACTGGAATACAACTTATCAAAGACGATCCTTTCTCAATTCAGTGTGAACACAGGTAAGGTTTTATAAAAAGAACTGACACAGAAGTAATGAAAGGATAACATACAGAGTCCCGCATAGTAAAACATTTCGGTGCTTGTTACAAACAAGTTTTGTAATTATGCAGCTGAAATACTGTATATTCGAAACACATTGTTTTAGAAAACGTACAAAATAGTTTATGAAACGGAAATGTCCATAACAAGCTTGAAGTCTTCAACACTCGCTTGTTAAAATTCGACATTATTTTTACGCATTATACTCTAAGGTTTTGTGAAATTTACTCCCATTTATCTGTAGTCCTACAAAAATATATTTGGTAACTACAGCTTACAACGAATTCCTTGGACAGATGCCAGAAAAATTACAGAGCATGTTAACATCAATGCCAACTGCCTTTACGCGAAGTTCATACCTACAGACAACACTGTATTCTGAAGACTACCCCTGTGTTGTTCACATCCCTCCGTGGCTAGCCAGGACTATGGAGAAAGTAGGTATTCACACAAGAACTATCGAAATGCTTTATCGTGACCAATTCGCGCCGAGAATCACGTCGTTTTGGAGAAACTGGTCTGGAGACTTGTTGCCTAAGTAGATCACGTATGGAGTCAGCTGGGACGGAAGCCTCAGCCATCTACAGCATGTGGCGCACAGCAATTCCTACCAGTATGGGATGATCTACCAAAGGATAGCACCAGGCGTCTCTATAACTCCATGCTGAACAACACCGTCGCGTATATCGGAGCTGGAGGTGGTATAAGACATTACATCTCCGGTCACGGTTTAAGGGCCTAAACTCCGGAGATGTGGCATTTCCAGTGTTATTGTAAACCCAGACTGGAGATGATACATTTCCGATGATGATACAATTCCGGTTGACTAGTTAAGAGCAGTCGGAATGGTGTCAACATTTCCTGTTTGGTTTAAAGCGTACAAAATGCGGAGCTGATACATTTCCGAGATGGTGCAATTCCGCGTCTCACTACAAAGTTACTTGGCAACTACACAATTGTGCCGGAATAAACGCCTCATTCTCTTGATGTTGTGATCAGTTATTTGTGTCATTGTTCTCAATGCCATTCCATTTCGATGTGCTGCTGAAGGCTGTTCGCGGTAAAGTGAGCACTTTTGAAATCAACCTTAGAAAAAAGTCACTGCCCCTACATGCATATATTTTAACGGGCACAATGAGTGGCATGTGTCCAGTAAAGTTAGTAACGATGGAGGGGGAAAGTAGTTCCATACATTAACATCGGGAAAAAAAGTGCTACGTGACCATTTGTAATAACTTAAATTATTCATCTCCCATTATGCATTTTTTAATGCATTGAAGTGTAAAAATGAGCAGATTGGTATAATATTTACTTTTATAATATTTTCACAGTTTCACTTGACCAACGCATGAATAATGTGATGAGGCCCATGGCAATGTTAATTTTAATCAAGGTGGAAGGACACACAACATGTATACAAGTAGACCTCAATCAGGACTTTCAAAAGTGCTCAGTGCTATTGTGAACAGCCTATACTTGGGAAGTCCGCCTACCCGCATTAGCTACGATTCGACGTATAAAAAAAAATAAGTGGCCGTATTTAATATGAAGAGAAAATGACTTCAGCACTACCGTAGGAAAGAGATTCGCACTGCCAAAAACTGTTTGGCCGATCGGAATAGCCAACGAGAATTTCTGACAGGATCGAATTGTCGAGACTTGTTGGCCAGCTTCTTTTGTACTGCGTAATGTTTGGTGTAAAAGTATTCACAATACCGACAGAAGATGGCACTAACGTAACTCAAACCAATAAATGTGTTTCTAGTAGTTCCACAAATAGCACTTTACACGAGTACCGCATTTCTTAAATTTCGTACACCTGCTTTGAGCTGTAACTAAGCAAAATTTGCCGATGTGAAATAGTGCTTCCTTTGGCAGCAAATTTACGTTTTACAATATTCTAATTACCTTTGCTTTATTTTCTCTGCTTATGTACTGCCGGTCACATCGAAAACGTTTCAAATGCAGAAATGTCAAAGTTAAAGTTGCAGACGTGAAAATTTATTAATTACATTTTAACAGAAAACGTAGCATAAATGTGTGTGTATATATACATATATATGTATATATACATATGTATACATATGTATATATATGTATATATACATATATATACACACTCTCTCACACACTATCTCTCTCTCTCTCGCTCTCTCTCTAAACTGAAAAGCAAAATTTTAATCTTCTCTTTTTAGGAGAGGAAATACACCCACTCGGAGAAAACATAGCGGAGCAGTGCTGACAACCCTGTTGACCGAAAAGGAGGGCGAGGTTACGTGTAATGGAGGATCAGGCCTACCACACTACCTAGACGACCCCATAAAAATCCCTCACTGACAGGCGCGCAGACCCGCGAGCGAGCTTCCATTTCAATTCCTTTGATCAGGGAGAGACGGCGGGATATATATATATATATATATATATATATATATATAGAGAGAGAGAGAGAGAGAGAGAGAGAGAGAATGGGGAACGGTAGGATATAACATCGACGGACGAATTTTTTTTTATCCATACGCGAGAGGGTGCCATGGGAGTTGAACAGCGGAGCGTGGTGGGTTAGCGGGGAAGGGGGTGAAAAAAAAAAAACTATGCGTAGGAAAATAACAGCGTTCAATTCAATATCGAGTTCCTTTCGCGTGCGGCTCATTCTGACGTGAAAAATTAGACCGGTGATGTCCTAGGTGGGGGGAGGTTTAGGGGGGGGGGATGATGTCGGGGCAAGTGGGGTGAAGGCGGGGTTTTATGATAATCTGCGAGCTGACGAGCGGGAGGAAAAATGTTGGCGAAGCGAAACGAAAGGAAAGAGCTAGCACGGGGAAGTTGTTAGAGGAAGGGTGAACGCTGAATCTTTCAGCTCGGTCTCCCAGTGGGAAATGGTTTGGTGAAGGGGGGAAGTCTTTTCACTCGTATCAAACCTCGATATGAAGTCACAGAGAGAAACGTTCGACGCCATTCAAAACGGGCGCACTTTATTACAACGCCGCTTTACTATCGCCACAAGTCGAGGGGTTCTTCAGGATTTTTTCGGCCATACCGTTTGTTTCCTGCGGTTCAATCAAAACGACGATCCTTCAACGTTATCGATGCACTTTAATACGTCACTACGGGGGCTAAATCCGTGAGATTGCCGAGGAGCGAATACCTCCGCAGCAGCTGGCCCCGCGCTTATAAAACTGTGCAATTTTTTAGACAGTCACTCCGTATTCTTCAATCGTCACGGATTCTGCTCTTGCCGTTGCAAATTTTCCCAAGGTCACTGCATAAAGTCGATGGTTAACTACGTTTCGAGACATTTTTTCCTGTCGTGTGTGCGCGTGTATAATATTAACACAATCTTCAAGCTGCCTTTAAAGTACCCGATGCGTGTAATTTTTACCAATTACTGAATATGTAATGAAGATTAATGTAATATTTATGCTATATAATAAGAAAGCAAATGAAAATCAATTTCCCACACAAATGAAGACTTAACTCTTAGCACGTATTAAAATTTTGATTAACTATTTGTTTATTATATTGCAGACTAAAAATAAAAAGCGATTAATAAACTAATCTGAAGCAAGCCGAGAAATGCGTGTTGACGAATTTTTCCATCTCAATTTCCTCTTTTGGATAAGTCAGTAGCGATTAGCGATTATTGCTGTGTTCGCAATGTTTTTTTTTTGGATAGGCTTATACTGTTTTAAATTTGCAAATCGTACAGCACAAGCAATTAATATCAGTCACCGCTTAAAAAAAAAAAAAAAAAAAAAAAAAAATTGCATTCCATTCAGGGCTTCGCATTGAGCATAAAACTCCCCAAGCTCATTATTTTTTCCCCCCATCCTTGTAAATTGCAGGAGGCCTTTCCAATTTTCCCGGTAATTTCGTACAGGTTATTTCTGGAGTGTCGAACTTGCCACACGCTAGAACTGTAGGCAGGCGTAGAAATCCATCATTATGTAAAAATAAACAATAAAAAAAAAACAGACGAGTATGCGAAACGATGATGATAATATACACGTGTTCACGACTGAGGATAGTTACGTGGTGCATACACTACACTTAAAGAAAATAAATTTAACAAAAATTAAAACCAAGCTTTTATTTATAAACGCACTAAAAATAGAAAAATAATATTTTAGTGGCTACACAATTTACAGAATTTTAAGATGTGGTCGATCAGCCGTAATAAAATTTACTACAAATTAATATGTTCGTATCAATTTATATTTAGTATATAAAAACTCGGCGCAATATACTGTAGAACGCTTGCGCAAATGATATATAAGTTCTATATTGAGAATAGTTAAGAGCCTTACGCAATATATGTGGTTACTACGCTTACGCAAACGAGGTATATGTTCTATACTGCGCCAAGCTTTTATATACTAAATATAGATTGATACAAACATATTATTTGAAGTACAGTTTATCACGGCTGTTCGACCACATCTTACAAGTTCTACAAATTGTGAAACCACTATAATCATTTTTCTCTTTTTAGTGCATTTATAAATCGAAGTTTGGTTTTAAAAGCTTCGTGTCTGTTAATGTGCATTGCTACATCTGTCGAATTAAATACTAAAGAACACCTCGCGACAAGCTTTGTGTTCTCATCGAGACAAGTCTAACGAGGCCAAACTTGATACGTTTACTGCATGTAGTTGGAGAGTTCCTATGGCCACCTTCCGGCTCCATCATCAGATCATCCATTATATTGTCATCGGAACTACACATGTATGCAAAATCGAATTGCAAGATTTAACCTAAACGCACCCACCCACATACATACAAGAGAAGTTGAATAGAAGCTTGTAAAAATAATGCTATTGCTATAAAAGTATATATATTCACGCGATTTATTTTAAAACCAAAATTGTGAGGGGTCATTGGTAACTGCAATCGTCGGAGCGGTGGCACGACCGTAAGGAGGAGACTTGGGAAGCTGCAATCCTCCTCCTCGGAAATGGGATCGTTATATTAATTATTTATTTCGAACTTGCGTTGGAAAGGAAATTACAGTAAACCAATCACTGTGCTCTGCATAACGCCCGAGCAGAACTGAGGACACCTGCACGCCAGAAATGGCGCTAGGAGTTACGTTACGTGTTGCGTCGGGACGGAGGCCTACGGAGACGGCCCATTTGTCGCCATTCCGTTGCTATAGGCTGGTCACGGTAAAATGAGCACTTTTGAGAGCCCATGCTTAAGATCTACTTGTATGCACGTGTCGTCTTCTTCCAACTTATGTAAAATTAACACTGCCACGGACCACATCACGTTATTCATGCGTCGGTCAAATGAAACTGTCAAATTATTAAGGAATGTAAATATTTTGAAAATCTGCTAATTTTTACACTTCTGTGAATTAAAGAACCAGAAAGGGGAAGAAATAATTCAAGTTATCACAAATGGTTACCCAACACTTTTTATTAGACAATAATATATGGAACTATTTTCTATCCTTCGTTACCAACTTTACTGGGCGCATTTTATTCAGTGCGCCCGTTAAAATACAAAATACATTGCAGGCAGGGCAGTGATTTTTTTCTAAGGTTGATTTCAAAAGTGCTCACTTTATCGTGAACTGGCTTTAATGCAACTATTACGATGGACGGCTTTTGCTTTCAAATAATTTTGAGCTACCGAGCTTAAATAGGGCTTGAGGGCACTTCCTACCGTCTGACAGCTGCGAAATTTAAACAGGAATTCCCATGCTAAATAAATTTCGCCCCAGTGCGTTAATTTTGTAGATAGGCGTCTCAACAAAATGTATTCTCCACGAATTTTTTTAGAAGAAGTTCCCTACAGCGGATGTGTTTCCAAAACAAGTATAGCCTGTTTGCAAGGAATTTTCAAAATTTATGTTTTACAAAAAAGTACATAGGGCCTATCTATATTGAAAATATACGCTCAGAAGTATCTTCTCCTAAAAAGATTCATTAGGAATACATTTTGTTTGAAACGCTTATCTTTAAAATTAACGTGTCGAGGCGAGATTTACTAAACATGTGTTTTCCTATTTAAATTCCGCAGCTGCCAGCCGATATGCAGAGTCCGTAAGGTTGAAGTAAAGCAACTGCCTATGGAGCACATCATCCGACTATACAACGTGAATAACACATAAAACGATAGTACATACTCCTTAAGAATTGTCAGAAAAGAGGACGATTTATGCTGTATATGGAAGAAGATTGTATATATTTTGCTACATTTTTAAAATATGTTCTTAAAATACACTTTTTAAATGTAAAAACTAATCGATTGATAGAGTCCGCATTTTTAACAAAATTTAAGCGCATTCCCGTTTAAGATGCTTCGGAAAGCAGAATCTGCAAAAGAAAATCTTTGTCATGGAACATATTCATAATATTTAGAATGAATGCATGCAGAGGACGACGCACCACACTCGTGCGCACTCAGTTGTGACAGTATTTTGTATTAGAACTATTTCTCATTAGGCGGTACCAACATACCTAGTTTCTCCCTCGTTTTTATTCAAATAATTTATTAACTAAGCATTATAATTTATAGATAAAATACGAATAACATATCAATTTAAAGGAAAAAAAACTTCTTATGGACACAAGTATAAAACGCTTGTCATATATGGCATATGTCGGGAATAACTAAACACGTCCTACATGGGGAGAGTTTTTAAAGTTTTGATTCTAAAAGGCCGAAGAAACCGTGAATAGACTATAAAGGGACAACGCACCGCATTCGTGCTCATTCAATTCAATAATATTTTACATAAGAAGTATGTCTTACTAGGCGGTACCAACATACATGCTTAATTCACATCAATTATAAACGAAATAGTATTATAACTTATAAATGAAATATAAATAAAAATTTCAATTTAATCATCAATAAGGTACTTCTATGTTAACAAAAGTTTAAAACGCTTGTGATACACAGCACATTTAGGAAATAACCAAACACGTCATATATGTGCTGATTTGTCAAAGGTTTGGTTCATGCAATGTGAAGAAACCGCGAATATACTGTACAATGTTATAAGTATAGGCTATTCACGGTAAAATGAGCACTTTTGAAAGCCCTGATTATGCTATAATTGTAAGTACGTTGTGTATTCCTCCTCTTTATGTAAATTTAACATTGACATGGGCTTCATCACTTTATTCATGCATCGTTCAAGTGAAACTGTGAAATTATTATGAAAGTAAATACTTTACATATCTGCTTATTTTTACACTTCGATGCATTAAAAAAAAACAGGATGCGAAAGAAATAATTTTAAGTTATCACACATGGTTACCCAACACTTTTTATTCGCCGTTAAAATATGGAACTACTTTCCAAACATCGTTACCAACTTTCCTGCGTGTATGTCACTCAGCGCGCCCGTTAAAATATTTGCAGGCAAGGGCAGTGACTGTTTTCTAAGGTTCTTTTCTGAAGTACTCACTTTATCGTGAACAGCCTTTAGTTTCCACACGGGAACCGAACTCGTACGGCGAGTACGATAAATAACAAGCAGCATACGCATAATGACGCAGAAACGTACGAATATTGCTGGGGAAGGCAGTTTTTTCTTGCCTTTACATCGCCGAGCGTCCTGAGCCATGGCTCTGACATCAGAGCCAATATGCTTCGGGGCAGGAATTTTGCGGAAGGTTTAACTGCAAATTTTTCTCTTCCAAAGCCTTTGATGAAGAATCCGGCTGCGGGGTAAGGTGCGAGGCAACCCGACAATCAATCAAATGGTGGGCCGGAGGGTGTTCGCAAGGTTCAGTGTCTCCCCCTCCAGCCACAAGTGTTCTTCCTTAACGAGTTCTAAATTATGCGTCCTTTATGAAAACTTTAACGAGTTTTGTCGTTCGTACGGGAACGTACCCCTCTTGCCATCGCAAATATGCGCTGGTTTTCCAAGCATGGACGTCTATGTATTCCCAAGGGTTCATTCTCTTTTAATCATCACTTCCAAGGTGTATATTAGAGTGTGCTAAAATTCGCTAAATCTGGTTTAATTTGGCTTACAAAGTTGCAGTATCAAATCAATTATTTTTAGCAGGGATGTATCACTAGGTCATTCGGTAGCATTCGGAACATCTCCGTTTCTCTACAGATGTCTCACCAAAGGTAAGTTTTACCGAACACATAATTTGTAAATGAAGGGACGTTATAAAGGGAGTACCCTGGGAAAATATTACACTACACATACAGTTCAATTAAAATAACTAGATGAGACGGGATAATGTCATGTAGGACATATGTTCAAAACAAGTTTAAACTTGGTAACACCTCCTTAGTTTTAAATAGCTAGAACGCCATTCCGCCGAGCAGAGAGAGCGAGAGAGAGCGAGAGAGAGCGAGAGAGAGCGAGAGAGAGAGCGAGAGAGAGCGAGAGAGAGCGAGAGAGAGCGAGAGAGAGCGAGAGAGAGCGAGAGAGAGCGAGAGAGAGCGAGCGAGCGAGCGAGCGAGAGAGAGAGAGAGAGAGAGAGCGAGAGAGCGAGCGAGAGAGAGAGAGACACACACACACACATTCCTTATTGCAGTTCCCTCGAGGCTCTCTGGTCTCGTAGTACTATTCATATAAAACAAGGAAGGTCAGTCACCACAAATCTTTCCTGTTCATGGGTTCAATGGAAAAATACGTGATGTATCCTGCGTGATGTATCCTAAGGTGAGATTTTCATTTACTACGTGAAGAGAAAACTTCAAGCAGGACAGAGAATGGAATGAACCCAACCTGGAATTAACGTGGACTGAACAAGGAATTATTTTACTCTTTATGGTGAAATTTAAAACAGACACGATCACAAAAAAGAGCGAAAGCAGAATGAAGTTATAGTGGAAAAATATTTTTTAATGACTTCAATCACGTAACAGGCGACTCTCAATATATTAATTTTTATTTATGTGCCAAAATAATTAACATTTGTGATTCAATGCTATTCTTTTATACGATGGCTGTATATCTATTCACTCTATTAATTTGTTTTCAATGTTTCAGCATCATACATAACCTCTAAAACCACATACGTTTTGTGAACAGTGATTCAACATGGCTGTTTATTCTTGTAGGTTTTCAGATCAGTCCATTCGGGTGTTTAGAAAAAAACGTTCGATTCAGATTTCACACTACAGTCCACCTCGCTGACTGGACTGTATTATCTCTCCCCAGGCCTTGTTCAGTCCGATAAGGGCGTATTTTGGTTTAAAGATTCCCTCGGTATTCTTCGGGCCACTCAAGAGTTCAATCAGAATTAGAATTTCACTCCAAACAACGTGACTTATGCATTTTTTTCCGGCCATACACCACCTTCATTAGCACTCCTTTCAATATATTATACTTGATTTTACCTGTGTTCAGTTTTTTTTTAAGTGAATGTAAAAATACCTTTACCTGTCGCATGCGTTTCTTCACATTTATATAGAGGGAGAGTCTAGACAGTAAGGATTTTCCAGACTATTACGTAACATTACATATCGAAAGCACGAAAAATGGCCGGACGTGACGCTATGTAGTTAAATTTGTTTACCAACAAGGTGGGAAGTTTTGTTACTCTACAGAGTATAGATCACTGATTATTAAGGTAGAAATGACATCTTTATAATCCAGAAACAAACTTTGCTGGGCACCGAAAAACTGAACTCCATAATGTATAATATAAGGATCCAACGTTTTTATTCCCATTACTTCTATATCAGTGCCAACGCACTGGAATTAGTGTAGGATAGCCCAAGGCTGTTTGAGCGGCAGGACATTCCGATCAACAGAAGTGCTTTATTTTAATGCACGTGTATACTACTGACACCGTAATGCATCATTAGTTATGAGAAAGGTGCTGTGAATTAAGGTCATTTTGGTGTCACTGCTATTTCAACTTTCATTTAGCAGCCCTACCAGATTTTGTTTCCAGCGGTGTAAACCAGAATTCCGTGAAATTACCCTGTCAAAACTCTGGGATCTCCAATCTTTAACGACAGGATATTTTGCTATGGCTAGTTCAGCTCATTTAACTACGAGTTCATCTCTTCCTGCACGTGTATGCAGAATAGCCAACGCATGAAAAATGTTTTTTAGCTATTTGACTAGTTATCTACGTAACAATGCATTTACTTCGTGTTACTCGCTTTTCAGTTCTATAGTACACTCAAATATATTACGTCAGCCAAAATAGCATTTGCACCATTTTTCCAAACATCAAGGACCTTTGATAAGACACTTTTTAAAGCATTTTTTAAAACTGAGAATACCATGTAAGCAGTCATTCAGCCATTTTGAAATAAACACAATAATTAATTTTCCATGAAAATATATTTTTAGTTAGGGGCCTGCTTGCCACAAATACAAAACAAAGGAATTTAAATAAACTTTCAAACACAATACTGTATAAACATCTGAAGTTTGATTTTTATATAAAAAGGGCACTTATTCTCACAACGGTTGCAGTATAGATTGCAAGTGAACATAATTTTTTAAAAGATTTCGGAGAGACGAGACGTACCTGCTATAATACATTCGTGGTTACTTCACACTTTTCTGAAACCCTGTTCAAGTTCTACTTTCACGATATTCCTCCGCCTCGCGCAAATAGATATTAAATAAGTCTAGAAAATTACACCAAAGGACAACGCACTGAATTCGTGCGCGCTCGGTTCTAATAATATTTTGCATTATAACTATTTCTTACTAGGCGCTGCCAACACACATGTTTTCTCGGTGCTTTAATTCATATTTAATATAAATGAAATATTAAAATTTATAAACAAAATATGTATAGGTAAAACTTCAATTTAATGAAAAATGAGATACCTTAATGTTAACAGAAGTATAAAACACTTGTGATAAATATCGTATTTAGGAAATAACTAAATATGTCATACATTGGGTGATTTTTCAAAGGTTTGATTCAAAAAGTCTGAAGAAACCGTGAATAGATGATATTCACCGAGCTGGCATAACGCATCACGAAACATGCGGGTGCAGACAGCGGCTAGTTCCTGAGGCTACGGCAAGGGGAGAGACAAACAAATCGTCGTGGGCACAGACCATGCGTGCATGCACCTAAGCTGCAGTAAAAAGTGTTAGCTGTGCCTAGCATGAGATGACACAATTCGAATCCTTGTGAAATATAGTTAAACGTGTTAATAAGTTACTTGCTACTTTTACCCAGCTATAAAGTCAAGCTAGACGTTAGTAACCTATATCCATACCACGGCGAGGTCACCATGTTCTATAGGTCCGTATTGTCACTTAACGCCATTCCACTGGTCAAAACGACACCGGTCTTTCCGTATTGGCCGGCTGCCAACCAATGGTGTGCCGAGTTTACCGTTTAACACCCAAATGTTCTTTCGTAAGTTACAGTATGTACATCCCATCGTGCTGGTTTCCGTAACTATACAACAATTTGTCGTTAACTTACAGAGTTCGCTGTTGACGTTGTATTACATCATATTTAAAATCATTATGAAATAGGAAATTGATCTAAGTATACCCGGATCAGTTTTGTTTCTTATGTGGAATGGAATTTTCAAATAAGTTTTGCTCGAACTACATTCCAGTGTAGTCCTCAAAGTGTCAATAATAAAATAAAAATATTAAAAATTGTAATTATTTGTTGTGGAATGCTAATTTACTTGAGAGTGCCCACTGGTAACAGTAGCCACAATTCATGTAGGGGTTCTCCGGGGACGCGATCGCCAAGGTCATACTCGTATCCCAATGAAACTAGACTGGTGATGATTTACGCAGAGTACTTTGCTTTACGTGCAAGACGCCAAGTGGTTATGAGAAAGTTTTAATTATGACGTTCAACCGTATTCAGCATTTCTGTACATGACAGTGTGCTGCGAAACTTTCTTTGCACACGCGAATGCCACCCCCCCCCCCCCCCATTTTAACTAATTTCACTCCTTGTGCAGGTAATTTCAAATATTACGAAAACCGAAATGGAAAAACTTGATGAATAAAACTACAACCGTGCCAAAAAAAAAAAAAAGTTTTGTAACATAATGTGCAGACGTAGTACTCATTTAATAGTTAAAAAAAATGATACGAACTTTTGATGACCAAGAATTGACACGCTAAGAACGACCGCGGTAGCGTGAAGCAGCACGCTCACTGCATCCGTTCAGTTCAGTCTTGGACGGAAAGGTTGCTATTCATGTTAAAGCAGGACTTACAACAGCCCGTGGCATCCGTCCGTCATACGTTCGTCCGTCTCCCAGCCGAGCGATTTACAACCAAACTTCGTACGTCCGTCCAAAGTTCATTGATGCAAACTAATAAAAACAAAACTGTTTACAAATAGGAAAAAAATTCTCCATAAAAAGTGGAAATCTTTTGCGGTATTGTGTTTCTAAGTATCAAAAAACAACCATACGCGTACGTAACGGAAATTAATCGATGTAAAAGTTTTTTAATAGCTTATAAAGCATAATTTTACTATTTTTACTCTTACAAAAAAGGAGCTCGGGTTTTCAAACGTAATTATAAATTAATCTTCACGAAAAATGTAACTTAATTTAATTTTACAGTTACATAAACAAACATGCGAAAACAAAAGACAGCAAGAACAAAACACTGTACAGCCTTATAAAGAACTCGGGATGAACGAGTAACAAAACATGCAAGTTTAGAAGGCTGTAATTTCACCCGTTCTTCCGTCGAAAGTTAAAGCTTGCCAAGGTTTTGACGGACGGACGGACGGACGGACGGACGGACGGGCAGAATTAATGGCCACCTCTGATTGGCTGTTGGTCACGTGATTGACGGACGGATGATGGACGTGAAGAGTCGTTGTAAATCCTGCCTAACAGATGGCACGCCGCTCATTGAGTCCGTTCAGTTCAGTTCCTCACTCCAGCGTCTCCTTCCGTTCAGTCGAGCTTGTTTCCAACTAGCAAGACGGACTGAAGACGGAAGGAAACTGAAGACGTCTGGTGTCGTGCCGTACTGTTTTATTTCGTAATAGTTCTTTGGTAATGAGTTCAACTAACGAAGAATTGTCAATTGAAGCAGTGAGAAGACATACTGTATGATCGGTCCGACAAAAACTGCCACGATCTGACGGCGACGAGAAATGCGTGGGACGCAGTCTGCGAGGTGATGAACGTCTCAGGTACATACCCGGTATGCCTTTTTTTAAAACGTAAACATTATTTTCGGAAAGTTAATATATTGTTCGCTGGCTAGTTATAATTAGTTTTATATGTGACAATAATTTTCGTATTTATTATTGCTGTTTTGATACCATGCAAGCACATTCAACTTGAAGGCTTGTCATTATTTTCTCTCCGAATAAAAATACTTTAAATCAGATTTTGTTTGCATAGTGATATCATAAAATTGCAAATTTTACTGTTTTAGGATGTACAAATAAAATAAACCAAACTCATTAACGTTTACTTTTCTTTACGAAAAATAAGATGGAGCCAAAAAACACAAATATTCAAAATTGTATTTTCAGATATGTGTAAAACTGCAAAGAAATTTCCTTGTGCGAATATATACAATTTTAAAGTACCACACAGCATATTATTTATGTGTGAATGCTTATTTTTCAAATTTCTTGGTCAGTTTCTACGAATTTTCATTGGTGAGATAATTGGCATGTTCGGTTCACAACAATAATAAAACGCTTTATTCATTGTTGACGAGTCCATTGTAAAGACGCTCTCTTTGCCATGGAACACTTCCCTGAGGGGAAATGAAGAAATTTTTGAATGATTCTCGAACGTTGAAAGCTCTGTTCGGATTATTACCACCAGTTCCACGTCAGTTTTCGAACGCTTGAGGTACACACCTTCGTGTTCCAGTTCGCCTATCTGCCATGCACATGCATCATCGCGAAGATATTTACGTAGGATTTTAGTAGCCAGCACTATGATGTTGAGATGCTCAGGAGAAATAGTGAATTTTGTAAAGAAAATACGAAATTTCTTTGATAGCATGCCAAAAGCATTTTCACTAACGCGCCTTGCTCTATTATGCCTGTAATTGCCGATTTTCTTACGTTCTTCATTGGCCAATTGTGCACCTGGATAAGGCTTCATTACATTTTAGAGTAATGGAAACGCTCCGTCATCAACAATGACGTGAGGCAAGGCACAATTAGTTCTTGGTGATGGTTTTTGTGGAGGGATGTCCAATGTACCATTTATTAAGCCTTGCGCGACTTTTGATGCTCGAGATACACATCCATTATTGTCTCTGCGTCCACAACTGCTAGCGAAACAATGCTAAACTCTTTATTGTAATTGAAGTACAAGGAACCGGTGGTTGATGGCTTTCCAAACACTACGCGTGTGCAATCGACGGCACAGATACAGTTTGGATGATGCCACAGAGTCGAAAATTTTTTCTTCCACTTTCTGCCATTGTTCCCTCGAAGGTGTCTGCATAAACTTTGCAGCCAGGGTTTCCCAAATGAGATTGCGGGGTCCCGTATACAATTTTACGAACGGTTGATTCGCCCAGTCTGTAGCTGAACGAAATGGAAGGAAACGAATGTCCGTAACCAAGAAATCTGAAACGAAAGAAATCAAACCGGCAAACACTATTGTAGTTCATTTCAAAATAGTAGAACGTCGTCAAGTAAGCCTCCTTTGACTCGGATACCCCTGGATTACCCGGACCGATTCAGAGGAACAAATTTTAACCTAACAATAAAATTATTAAGGTCAAAAACTTTGCACGAAAATCAGAGACTTTCATGCCGAGTTTTTGTTTTAATTGACGCAGTAGCATTAGTTTATTTAATTGTTTATTTATTTTCCCACATTATCCGGGAATCCCGGACTTTCGTTATTCCGGATCAGCTCCGGTCCCTGTTGAAGCAACTTAACGAGGTTCTGCTGTTCGTTTACATTAGGCATTGTAAGAACCGGTTTCACAATGTGTACATTATTATGACTATTAAAACCTACAGAAATGCTGATGCAGATAAAATTACACAATAAGAATATGTTACTGGTCAAACATTACGATTCTACTCCGCCTTTTTCAAAGCACCTCTCAGAAATCGAATTATTTTTGCTCACATTGTCGTTTATTAATGCAAAAAAAAAAAAAAACATACAAACTAGCTTACGAAGGGATGTACACTTTTGAACCTCCTCAATATATTGATAAACAATACTTCAAAAATGAATCGCAAGATAACCGGAACAAATACAGACATTGTGAAAAAGGCCGTAATACTATTTCGGTTGGATGTATCTTATTGGCAACTTTTGCGTATGTTTAATTCATTGTATAGACATTAATATGTAAAAGTATTATCAATTTGTTCACTTATTTAATTTCAGCCATTGAATGCAAGAAGAAGTGGAATGCTATGGTGGGAGACAACTCCCGAAAACATTTACAGAAGGGCAAGGCAACACGTAACCCAGCCGCAAAGAATACGAATCAATGGAAACATCATGAGAACCTAAACTTTCTCGTCCCATTTTTGGCGGAAAGAACGCAGCGCTCTAGCATAGAAACAGATGTTGGAGACGTAGATCTTGCCCTTGGTGAGGATAATTCATTAGGTACCTCCCCGGCCTCCAGTGTTCCTCCACTTTGTGAAACCTCCTCCGATACTCTTACTCCAAGTTCGGCAAGCACTAGTTCACGTGGAAAGAGACGACGTCCGCCTATGGCTCAAGTTCTTGCAAATTATTTGTTCGAAAAAAAAGCAGCAGAAAGTGGATCCTTTAAAGTAAAATTTTTTGATGCAATGAAGGAAACCGTTAGGTCATGTCAACCAAAACTGCAAACTGAAGTGAGGTCCGAAATATCGCAACTCGTTGCCGAGTACGAACTGGGAAATATTGGAATGCGAAGCAACAACTGGGCCTCTTCCTAATGTTTGTCACCTTGAAGACGCAAGACGACGCCCCACTGATTCCGACTGTTCCAAATCAGACGACCGAACCTGAATATCCACACGACTACACACTGCACATTATGTAAGGAAAATCAGTTAGTAATTATTGTAACTTTACTGACGTTTTTCATTGTTTTGTGTTTTTTAAGTGACTTTCGCAATAATGTTTCATCATCTTCGCTGAGTGAATGTCACAATGTCTATAAGTAATATTATTATTTATGAATAATTCCATTAGACTAGGTTCAAACAATTGCTACATGGATGTTTCAACAACGCTATTGCATTTACATGTACATTGTAAAGAATACAAACTGTAAACATGATAAACCTTACTTCATTGTTACTGCAAGGCACTCAGCTGCCGAAATCGATTTTCGGAAGTTCGTTCCCTTCTTTTGTAGAGGCAGCATCCTCAACAGTTCTACAAACTCGGCAGAAGACATCCGAAAATATTTGAAGAATCTCCCTTCATCCCGAAGCAAATCCGGGAAAAGATGATGGAATTCTTAATGTTCCTCTCGTTTCAAGTTTATTTCATGAATCCAAAAACCTCCTTCCGCTTTTTCCAGTTCATGACAAGCGAATGCGACAACAACTTCTTCTTCCTCAGAATAACTTTACACTGCGTCCCAAATCTTACACAGACCGATCAGCGAGCCTACTCTTCAACGACAGCAATTCCAGACTGGCAGAGGACGGAGGCAGTGTGCGCCTGTATGACTGCAATGTGCTATACGTAACTGAACGGAATGTAACAGAAATGTACGGACGCAGTGTGCGCGCTGATTAAAGCTTCTTACACAATAGAAAACTTGAGCATTTGACTTTACGTTTCCTTTCCCCTGACGAAGCCACCACTTCGCAATAAAATATTGTAAAGTCAGAGTTAAGACAATTGAACATCGGTTCTGCGAGCTTCGTAAAAATGTGTATCTTGTTATGTAAATCATTATATCATCCAGGAATGCATGTTACGTACCTTTTTTTAAAAACGGGCTTAAAATTTACATTAAAAGTTTATTTCGAAACAAAAACTCATTTGTTTACTTTATTAAAATATCTCAATTCATATATTTCCTCTTCACATTATATTCGTTAGCCATGTATTTATTTTAAGACGAGCTTTGTTTGCTATACAGATATTAAAAGCGCCCTACAATAAAATAACGCTCTTTCCTCCTAACGTCTATTAGATTCTCGGCAAAATGGCTGCTTGACTTTGACTTAAAATTTCAACTTTTCGAAATCGTAAAGTCAAGAGTGCTTGACTTTACATTTGATTGTGCCATTGTGTCAAGCTCCATAAGAAACAACATGTCGGAAAGCAAACGTAACGTCAAATGGTAAAGTCAAATGTTGCAGTTTTCATCTGTGTAAGGGCCTTAAGTCTATCAACGGTCGTAAGCGACGCCCGAGCCTCAAGAAATAGTAATTTTGTGAAGAAGAGATTTGGGCGGTTCTTAACAGCGAGATCTTGAGAGCCGAAGTGAGTGATTGAGATTGAGTACGGAGCAGTGCCACAATGAAGGGTCGGGGGAAACGGGAGATCCCCGAGAAAACCCGCCGACCAGCGGCATCGTCCGGTACGACTCCCACATACGAAAATCTGGAGTGACCTTGCCGGGGATTGAACCCGGTTCGCCTTGGTGCAAGACGAGCAGGCTAACCGCTTAGCAAAGGCGACCCCAGTAATTTTGTGTTTGACAACTCCTCTATATGCATTTATTTTTTGCTGCATAGTGACGTTCTCTTAGCCGTGGGGTCCGCAGTTAATACGCGAGCTCCTTTTTGTCTGGTTTTTTTTTTCTCCGTAGAGCGTCTTATAATTGTAACTAACTTAATTAAAGTACATTTTATTTCCGTCGGAGCGGAGTTCGTGTTTGACACGCGCACGCGCCTAACCTGTGTCACAACATTGAAGCTCTTTGTTTCGCTGGTACAGTTTGAAAAGAGAAGAACGAAGCTGAAAACCCGTTTATACGCGTTCGCGACTGACGAAGATTTTAAGTTCTAGTTGCGGCCAGCAATTAACTTTTGTACGCCTACTGCGTCAGAGATTTTTTTTTTTTTTCGCACAAACGTAAATTTGCAGTGGGCTGCGAGTTCCGTAATTTTAGTACAAGAGGACGCACGAACTGTTTTAAACGTGACTGCAGTGTTTATCATTAAAGATTAAGAACCTAAATATTAAGAACCTCAATGTTCGAATTTTACTGTCAGTAAATTCGTCTTTGCCAGTAGTTCTGGGGGCAGAAACTTCTTGCATCTACCGAGCTTGGACCGCGGAGACCTATAGTACTTCGCTCTTTAGACTTTATTTAATTTTAAGTAAAATACATTTCAATATCAATCTTCAACGACAATTTTCCCGGTGCCATACAAACACTATCACATAACAGACATTTTAACATCACGTTTTTATTGTGAAAGCTTATACTTGTGTTGTTGGTTTACACAGGCACCACGACATTTAGGTACTTATACAGGTGGAATATCCTTGTCATGAACTTCATCGTTATTATTTTATATACCTCTATTGTTATCACTCTATGGCTTTCATCCAATCTGTATCCCGACACCGTCTTCTTTCATTTCAGTTTATTTTTTTCAAGCTCCTAGGTACTACCTACATACGCTGGTGCAAACATTCTGTTGTAATAAGTCTTCCGAATCCTAATATTTTACATTCAGATTTTTGCCACCTTCGGTGTACGAAAGGATAATAACTTTATAGGTATTGTAATCACCACCCGATCGTACTACCTTTGCAATATCCCGTCTCGATAACAGCTAATAATTTAGTATATAAGCCATCTTTGGACCCACTTGACCAGCAGTTCACAGCCCATCCTTTCGGAACTTCCATCTTAGGACCCTCTAACTCCCCTCCGTCATTATCGCCTCTGCGACTTTGTGCTCTCGCAGCCACCTAATACTAATTTCCCTTGAGCCTCGCTCGGCCCAGAACTACTACATTAGGTCCACTTGGTTGGTTAGTAGTGCGTAGCGTCTCTTAATTCAAGCATATGTTCATTAGTCATGTATGTTTGCGCAAATTATATAAAACTGGGCGCGGGTACGGCTATAGTATTTTAACAATTTTGAACGAACTTATGACATATTATCGACAAATTACCATCAAATATCAAGTCGAAACAATTGCTAAGACGGCAGTATTTAAAAATGCAAGTTCGCGGAACCGTTTTAACTGTCTTAGGATTGCTAATTTATCAACACAGAATTTTCAGAAATGAAAGTGGAACTGCTGAATTCAGCAGACAATTTGGAAAATGATAACTGGCTTCGGTTTTATTACCAGTGTAAAAATGTATAGCTAAGAGGGCTTTGGACAGCAAATGCAAAACACAGCTCGGCTTTTAAAGAATACTGCGAACTATGTAATTTTAGATAAGTTATATGTCGTTACAGGCTGTAGTAACTGAGCAAATGTCAAAGCTTTCACTGGAAATAAAAGGCAGTTACAAAATGTTTTGATGGTGGGCCCATTTATCTTGGCGAATTATTTTGTGGCGAACACAAAATTTAGTTGCCATCACTAAACCTTTGTGGCTACTAAAAATTATTTTGCTGCGACTACAAACAATTTGGCTGGATGACTTCCTTACAAAATATTTTTCCCGGTATTCCTCTATTTATATTTTCATTAAGTTGTGTATCATTTTGTAACAGTTATGTGACTTTCACATGCTGTTCGAATTGTAATGCTCAGATGTTAAAAGTTTTCAGTCGCAAAAATAATAACTATTGTGGGGATCGATAAAAGTGGTATCGGTTTGCAAACACTGGCTAAAATGTGTAACTTCTTATATTTAAACAATACCGTCATTCCTTTATTCTACTCTGTCAAGATTACAAATAATTACTTTCTCTGTTTATACTCGTAGCTGAGAGAATCGCAGAAAAACTGAAAACTGTTCTCATTTTCTCCCTTTACAGACACAATACATCGCCGGTTAAAGATTACTCTTTAAATTTGTGCACTGTTAGAATTTTTATCAGTCGTAGGCGTTATGGTGAGCTTGAAGACAACATATATACCTAGTTATTTAAGACATTCATTCGGTAAACAACGTCTCTTAAATATCGTCAACTGGCAGATAACTTATTTATATAAATTTATACCAGCAGAAATACGACAAAATTGCACATTTTGGTACTTTCAAGTAATGTGCATTCTACTTTATTTTGGTAGACTGTTCAAAACCTGATTTGCCCAAGGCACTCACTATAGACGTTAAGTTATTAACAGAAGAATCGACATGTCTCAATTTTTTGATTGAAGTTGTGTATTAATATATAAATACCTTGCATAGAAATACTCAAATAATAACTAAGTGCAAACAAGATAATGGAATTGCAGTAGTAGCATATTTTGAATATGAGAATTGCCTTTTATAACAATGGTAGTATAGAATTACTCTAGATTTTTGCCGCATACTTCCTCGATGAATTCGACACATGAAGCAAGTTTCTTGAAAATCTGCTAACAACACACATTTTATGGTACAATAATTTTCGACTTACGCTTTACGTACGATAAGTCACATTTACTTACACAAAATGAACTGCGGTCCCAATAAAACCCAATTTGACCATAATATTACAAAAAAAATACATAGCTGATGACAATCTATTCCATGGAATCGTGTAATAAAATTTAATCCAGAAACAGATTTTCTCCAGATTCCTTATATTTCTGTTTGGTGATATGGGGTTGGTCACGTTGCATTTATAGGCATATATGCATAATAACATCCATATACAAACACATATTTGTACGCCAAGTGCCAGAATAGAGCTGGATTCTTGACAGGAAATGGTTTTGGAACCAAAAATAGCTAAACTGACAAAGAAATAGTTCCGATACAAGGAGAAATGGTATGGCCACTGATTTTAAAATATGATATACGCCACTAAAATGTATTCTACGTTTATTTTTCCAGGATTATGCTATGGAATAAATTATTTTAATTTCGAAACTTGGCAGCAATTTATATTGGTGTTCCGAATAATTTCAACTCACAGAGCACAACACGGTGTCTTCGCAGAACTACGAGAATCACTAGAATTTTCTCTATCATGTCGTGCACGGGAGACGAATCTGGAACCTCGGATAATACCTGACACAGAGCCAAAGCATCGTTCTGGTCACAACACTTGATCGGCTCAACATTAATGTCTTCTGGTGTACACGATCCCGGCCTTGCGAAGCTCCGCCAGACACCGGCTATCTCGCCGCTGAAACCAGGCGATCCATAATAACCACCAATAGAGTTACCTTGCCTGCAGACTATTATCTGCAGGCCGAATAACAGGCCGGTTCCATTACGCTCGCAGGCCACGTAATGAGCCAATAATAGGCATTCCCAAGCGCTTCCATAACACGTGCGACCCTACGGCGAAGCCGATAACATTGTGCGCCACAATATGTGGTAGGCATCGTTTACGTGCAAGTCGTTTGCAGAAAGCAATGAACACACTGACGCATGACCATCTGAACAATGCAAGCTCTAATTCTGCCTTACCGTATGGCGAGATACCAATAAGAAAGGTCTACTGTGGCAAACAGTATGCACTAGTCACTGCTTATATATAAACGTCTCGAGCTTACAAAAACACGAAACTGACCCTGTGGATACAGTCTTTAAGGATGTGGTATTTCGGTACTAATAGGCATGGAATGGCAGAGCGTCGAGACATACTACCGTTGACGAAGGAGCGTTATTACCTGTTATAGTTCGACCACACGTGGCGTTCAAGCGGTATATAACCGACAAAGCGTCATATGTAACCCCAGGTAGCTTCCAGACTGCTTGATGAAATAACAACGAATGGCTAAAAAAAAAAAACGGACACTTGGCAGCTATCGTAGGTACTAAATTTTGTCACTTTATATGTTGAATTAGTGACGATCTTATATCAGAGTTGTACTTACCATTTACTAAGATTAAACTACTTGAAGGTACTGTACGCTCTGTGCAACCTTCTGAAATAAACTATGTTTTAGTCGAAACGAAGTAGGCTAATTACTTTTAAATATAACTGTGTCATAAAATAGGTCACAATATTTATAGGTCCAAATACACAGGGAAAAATTTAAGTCGGAGATAAATAACATTTATATATATATATATCTTTTTTTCATCCCACCAATCAAATATTCCGTAGCTGCGTGTATTGCGCTGTTTCTAGGGCCATGTTTAGATATACGCCTAGTTTATTGTGTAAGCTTGCACTTTCTATTCCGGATTAGATTATCTGCTAAAGTGGGGCGGAGGGTTAATTTGGAATAAATCCATCTCTACTACATTCATCGAACAAGATGGCGTATTGGTAGGACAGTGAAGTCTTATTTGGGAGGGCACGGATTCGATTCCGGTCCTACAACCCTGATTTTCGATTTTACAAAATCATTCCAGGTGAATGACGGGGGTGTTATTTCTTACTACAAATCATGGCGTACTCTTCACCCAGTTTCGAATTTTCAACTTTTCCCCGTTTTTAATGACCTCGCTGTCAAGTTGTTAAAACCTACTTGTCATCGATTGTATCAATCTCAGGCGTATTACCAAATTCAGTCACCGCCATCTCATTCAAACGCCGGCTTCGCATGGAAGCTAACATGCTCAGATATATGCGACGAATTTGCAAATGTTACATCAAAGAGCTTTAAGAACATGGCGTACATTCAACAACGTAAAACCAACCATATTTTGCTGATTGCGCAAAACCTATGGGTGTTCTAAAGTGTAGTTGCGTGCAAAAATAAATGTATTGCAAGTTTTAATAACGTAAAACACTTAAAACAATTCAAATAATCAAGACAATTTCAACAAAAAGGTGATAACTTTTAATGTTTCCTAGATACACCGATTCTTAAATTGGCTTTCAAGGTCTTGTTGTTCAGAGCCGTGCAAATCTCTTGACTTAATAACAGAACTCTTAAAATTAAATAAATGTATTCTTCTTAATCAAATAATTTTCTTTAAAATGTTGTAGGCCTACGTACTTACATCTATATTTACTATAAAATAAGTACTACGCTCGTTAGTCAAGTTTGTTATGTGGTTAAAAGTGCGGGCTATTAACGTAAAGGATGTGGATTCTATTCCCGCACTAGGGACGTGTGCATTTTTTTTGTAAATAATTAGAAATATTTTATTTTATTTTCTCTTATTAGTTCATCACATTCGTTTTCTAGACGGAAGAAAGTAATTTTATGTATACTTCCCAATAATGTAGGTTTTAATACCAGGCTATCACTTGTAATATTACAAATATATGTTTTGCAGATTTTACAAGAAAACTCTTTGTAATTCTGCAAAGGATTCTCTTGGCAACTTGGTTTCCAAGGATTTTTCTTGTAAAAGTACAGAAATATTTTTTTATAGTGTAAGGCGCAAGCGATTTAGGTTCGGGCTTGCAATATATATTTTTTTATATATATTAACAGAAACGGTTTGATGTATACATAGAGCAAAACAAATATTTAGTTGCACCAGCCAAATGTTTGTTTGGGACAACCAAATAAGAACAACAATATGATTCGGTTTCAACAACATAATATTTCACTGCCTAAATTTGGTTGCTGCAAACAAAATTCGTTTGATTAAATTAGCAGGATCCTTTTCTCAGTGTAGGGTGCACTTTACTTGGGCACGAAGCCAGGTAAGTGGAGTGGAGAGATTTGGGCGGCTCTTAACATCGGGGTCTCGAGAGCCGATTAGGGTGAAACGTAGGCGAGTGTGGAGCAGCGCCGGAATGAAGGAGAACAGGAGAGAGCGGGAGATCCCCCGAGGAAACACACCGACCAGCGGCATCGTCCGGCACGATTTCCACGTGCGAAAATCCGGGAGCGACCTCGCTGGGAATCGAACCCTGTTCGCCTCTGTGGGAAGCGCGTAGCCTAACAACTTACTCCGCCGCGGCCCCAAGCCAGGTAAAACCGGTGAATTCGAACACAGCTCATTGATTTCTCCTCTCCCCTTCTTTCGAAACGAAGCCATCGAGCGCGCAAGCGAGGCGACACAAGTGTCACATCACAGTTGTCCGGAAAACGTTATGGTTCGACTCTCCAGTGCCGCACTGCACTGTTCAGCTCGTATAAATCTATTCCCCGTTTCTTCAAACTTTTCGTATCAAACCTCAGAAAAATCACTCCATGTATGACGCATATATTTATTTCCTAAATATGCCATGTATCACAAATATTTTATACATCTTTTAACATGGAAGTTTCGTTAAACTAAAATTTTATCTGTATTGTATTAATTAATTATAATCATTTATTTATAATAAATACGAAGGAAACCAGTGAGAAAAGATGTGTGTTGGTAGCGTCCGGTAAGAAATAGTTCTCATGTAAATATAATATAGCAACTGCGTGCGCACGAATTCGGCGTACTGTCCTTTGATGTAATTTTCTAGACTTAAATAAGCTTTGTTTGTACGAGGCGGAGGAATATCGAGGAAGTAGAACTTTAGCAGGGCTTTAGAAAAGTGTGAAGTAACCGTGAATGGATTATAAAGCCGCGAGTCTTATCCGCTCCTACCCAGGGAGCGATCTCTCTCCGCTAATGAGGCTCGTGGGGTTAATTTGCAGAGCTATTAGCATATCAACCACACTTGACTGTCTCGTATGCCGGCCAGATCTTTCCGCAGAGGTCTTCGCACACTGTTGAAAATTTTCGTACGTTGACGGAAATTTTTACAGAAATGTACAGTCGATACCCACAATCGTGGTCCGTGACGGCGGTCAATGAAGTTGAGCTTTAAACACACAATTCGGAACGTCTCCATATTTTGTACATCCCTCCTGATGTGTCTGAAATGCTGTCCATCTTTAATTGATATGTGCCATTTTTGTATGTAAAATTAATATGGGCATTACACACTGCGCAATTTTTTTTAATGACATTAAATTTTTGTACCTTGAATCTGGTTATTTGGATTACGAATATTCCATACACAGTACGTATAGTAATTGTGTTTTCGATCAAATATACAGCTTACAGTAAAAACATTGTGCACATTTTTAAACTACATAAACCTACATAGCTAAACGAAGTATTAAAAAACTCATTTTGGAATATTTCAACACATGTCAAAATCTTCATTACTCTGTTAAGACAGCAACCCGCGTTGAATAAATTCTCGGAATTGATGACACACCTATTATTAGTACAAAGATCTTGGGGTTGTTCGAAGACGTTTGCAGCGGTTTACAAAGTGGTCAGTATTACTGCCAGAATATTTCTGTACCCCTAAAAATTCTGTTTTTGCGTAATTACAAATGCAACAGGTTTACAAAAAAAATTGGGCTTGGCTGTGTTGGGAACACGGCCGTTTGTTTTGCGTGAATACGCCTACGTTACGCGCTCGGACGCATTGATGTTTATTTTACGTTCCCGGCACCGCTTCACTAGATCATATGGGGTTTCATGGGTATCACTGGATTGATTTTGAGATGCTCTTTCCAACCGTATACGATTTCTATATTTCGACTTGGATTGTGTTACGTTTTCTTAATTTTTACATTAAATTCATTCAATTTCACTTTAACCACGCCACACAGATGTTTTTATACGCTAAATCGACTGATCTTGACGAGATATGTCGATAGAAACTCAAACGAGCATCCTAGCTTCTCCTAGTCAAAAGTTATACTACGCGGAAGTTACGAGACGCGGCGAAACGAACTCCAAATCCCCCCCCCCCCCACCAACCCGGCCCATTCAGCAGCTCACGATGTTACGCAGTCCTCACTCAAAGTAACATATTCTTTGATCCTTTGGCAATCGAGTGGTGTAATTGAATTTTTAATGTAGACGATAGATTCGAAGCTGCAATGCCAAACTGTATCCACCGATCTTGTCATCGAATTCTCTGGATTGTCTCCCGCTATGGTTGCAAATTTTAATACGTATTCACGTCAAAACTTGCTCAAGTACTAGCATTTGTATTATTACAAGAAATTATCTGTTCGCTTTACAGGAACGAGCAATGTCGAAGCTAAACGAAGCTTTTTTTCGTCAATTACTGGCAGCTACTGTTCCTGCGACCGCTAGCATATTCACAGTCATTCAACCCATTCTTTCAAACATTAGAAAATATGTCTATCCTCCTGTTACAATTAGCAGCTCTTCAAATATTCAAACATCGCTATAAACTGAAGAAAAAATACGAAATCACTTTCGGAAAACAACATATTTATAGCAGACAGAACTGTAAGAGCATGGTAGACGAGGGGTAATATTCAGTGAACATAGTTTTATTGTTATTATTAGATTTTACCCGCGGCTTCGCTCGCATGAAATTCAGGATTTGAAATAAATATTGGGTTCTCGAGCCACTCAGCTACTGCGGCCCCACTATCGGGTGCGCTAGCCACTGGGCTACTGCGGCCCCATTATCGGGTTCTCTACCCACTGCGCTACTGCGGCCCCACTATAGGGTTCTCCACCCACTAAGCTACTGCGGCCTCATTATCAGGTACTCTACCCACTGAACTACTGCGGCCCCACCTTAGGGTTGTCTACCCACTGAGCTACTGCGGCCCCACCATTGGGTTCTCTACCCACTGAGCTACTGCGGCTCTTAGGAATAAATGTATGACATCCCATAGACAAAAGAGAAAGGAGAAATGACGGAATTTTTTTAACGATGTTTTTTATGAAGTAATCCTAAGGAAAGTTTAATCAGTACCTATGTACAGACCTGAACATCATATTTTCGGAATCGTTTGAGATATTTTCCTGGGATAAAAAGTATCCTATGTCACTCTCCGGCCCTCATTAGACAAGGCTTTTCGAACCTTAAAACTGTGTCCCAAAAACTCTAGATCACCCAGGATGCTAATGTGATTTTAGTGAGATCTAGAACGAAGGGACAATGGCTATTGCGGGTTTTATTGGCAATATTCGGATTTAGTCAATTTTCTTCACACTTTTAGAAAAAAACCTTTTAAAAAATCACCCCATGTTGTATCATAACATTTTTCACGATCTGCACATATTTTCATAATTTTTATTTGTTTCGCCTATTTGACACTGTTTATGCATGATACTTGTATTTCGCCTGTGTTTCACATATTATTTGTTTTCATAATTTGTATTTTTTTCTCATGTCTAGAAAGTTTAAACCTACATGTACGAATGGTAATAATTTATGTTTAATTTGGATAGATAGCTAGACTTCATTTTTTTGTTTATATTTTAATTAATATCTGATATTTTTTTCTTTTTTTGGTCTGGTTTTATTGTGATTGTTTCAGGGAATTTTATTGCATTTTGATATCTTCTACGAGACCCGTAACTCTGTGATATAGGGATTTAGGCTGTTTTGGAGTGTGTCATTTCAGTTTGTTAGTTAGCGAGCCTTGCGATTGGCTAACAGGTTCGAACCCTGTGCTCCTATTGGCTAAATAGATTAACATAGGGTTAGGCCGAGCCAGTCGATTTTCAGCTCACGCTCTCTGCCGCCATCCTTCAACGACTTTAGACGTTAGGTCAGGACGCACGTCCAGAAGTTGGACATAGCGGAGGATTTATATTTAGTTGTTAGGGTGTTTTTAGTTCTCACAGCTTGCTATAGTTATAAGTTTTGTTTTTGTGTCGAATTGTGTGGTGGCAAGTCCATCCGCATCATTTTGAGCAGCTGCTAGGAGATCAGGTAGCTAGCTAAGACTACGTAATGTCCGTGAACCGGCGAGCCACGTTAAGCAGCACCGCACCCTTTAACTACGTTACTAGCTCTGTTTCGTCTGGGAGAGCCACCGTCCTGTGCCCATCAAATAAACTGGTATTTTCAACGAGAGTAATTTTTCGTCAAATGTCATAATTCTACAACTTTACTTGAACTTTACTAAGTAACGCCATTGGTGCAGAACGTTCCATGCGACGCCATGTTAGCAAAGCATCATTAATACCTTCAACATAATTTTAACCATAATTAACCAGAGAGATGTTAAGTGTTATTACGTAACTGAGATATCTGAGGCACATATAATTTTTTTAAATTTAAATTAAAGTTACTGTATTGCGAGAGGACTACATATTTTTGAATGCATAAATCAGACTGTACCTACGTGTCACTGAGAGTTAAATATGACCACTTCCTAACGGAAGCTATTGTTTGAATACTCTTCTTTACCTTGCCTATTGCCATTCAGGATTATTTATTTACATTATTTTCCAGCAATAAAACAGATAAGATAAATCTGCAATTGAACATTTAAATATTTTTCAATAAATAATTATCGCTGGAATTTGACACGTCTGATATAATTTCTATGCATGTTCTGTTACCCTCCTCTCCTCAATACTTTCCAGTTCATAATAATAAACCACTTTCTTTGCAATATGCTTAGCTATGTTAAGTAAGGTGTACAGCTGCGTGGCAAATAACTGTTTGCCTGCTACGTGTGTGGGATTGTTAAGGGTTAGTGCTCTATGCCTATTACGTCTGGTTCCTGAGCTGAGAGTCGCCGAGCAGACGTGCCCCTTGGGGGCGGAATGTCTCTCTGTTTCACTCGCTAATTTTTTACAAAAATATTGCCAACAACATACCTACACTGTTTACTTGTAAGTTATGCTGATATTATGTGGTGGTTTTTGAAGCTGCCTGCACCTTTGTGGAATTCATAATATTTTCATCAAATTTGAATGCGTACGGCGTTCATAAAGGTCTTCACTGCATTATATAATTTACATATTTGGCTCAGCACAAAATGTTACATAACTATTTCTGTGGACGTCTGTAAGGAGGCTATTTTACATCATATTATATTTATATTAAAACAGTGATTTCTGCCTTACCCAACGTGGTAGCACTACAAGTTGCAGATACATCAATTATATATATATATATATATATATTTCAATGTACTTCGTGCTTGGTTGTTTCCAAAATATATAATGTATCACAAGCGTTTTATACTTCTGTTGACACAAAAGTACCTAATTTTTTGATAAACTGAAGGTTTTTGATGTGCGTAATAATAAACAGTCCTTATGCAAGATATTATCAAACTGAGTGCGAACGAATGCGGAGCGCTGTCTCTTTGGTGTAGTTTTCTAGACTCGGCAAGCTTTGTTTGCAGGAGGCGGAGGAATATCCATGAAGTAGAGCTTTAGCAGGTCTTTGGAAAAGTTAAAAGTAACCATGAATGGACCATATTTATATTTCTGTGTATGACGTGGTTCTCAGCTTGGAATATTTTAGCTACACTCGGCCTCCTTAAAAAAAAAAAAAAAAAAAAAAAAAAAAAAAAAAAAAAAAAAAAAAAACTGTTCTTCGAAGATTGTTTCGTACCGGTGGCGAGTGTTAACCAACGACATATATAATACTAGACCCAGCTTCGGCTATGCTCGCTACACTTCGGAGTGAGGCTAACATCAAAACAGCTGGTTGTGGGCTGTTTACTGTAATGACCGCATGTGAAAGGCTGTGGATTTTGCGCTTTTTGAGTTTCACTTACTCGTAATAAAACAAGGACTGTTTTTTTTAACATTGCGAAGTTTGTTTTAGTAATTTAAATAAACGAAATTGCGTAAATACTGTAGTTACTCGGTTAAAAATGCGCTTTTTCTCATTTCGTTCGTCACTTAGCAAATTGTTTTCAACTGTTATTGCCGAATGAAACTACACGTATTATGTATAATCAATACTCTGTCCTACAATATGTATCTAATATTTTTTCTTCTTCAAATTCAATACAATGCGTTAGGACAACTCTCAATGGAAGTACTATAAGAGGCAAATTATATTATTTATTTTATGCCCTTTGAGCTAAAATAACCTAAGTGGTGAACATTCCCAGTGCATGGTGTACAAATCAGTAAAAACCTACATGAAGTACAATAAATTGTACATGATAATTACATTAAACAGGTAATCTTTACATGCAAATTACTGTCCGCGCGCCACCTCTGAAACCCTGGCAGGAATGCGACCTTGAAACGATAAGCCGGACACGCTATACGACTGTACTATCGTACAAAGAAAACATCCACTCACCTCAAGGCAGCGGGGTCGCTAATGGTGAACCGGAATATTATTCTTCACGGCTTGAAATGCACGCGCCTGGTGCACTGGAGGAATCACTATTGTCGTCAAGACGTACAACGATTCTGTCTATTACATCTGATACAACATCGTAATTTCCCCAGTATTCAGTCTCAAGCTTCTATACGTAACCATAGTACCCTTCCCAGTCGGTCTTGGTTACACTGTCTATCGCTTTAGTAGTAATCTCTCGGGGCTTCTGAAGAGATAAATCTCCGGTTACATTTCCTTCGCGCACTACCCGCTTAACCTTCGCCCAAGCGAGCTTAATAGCGTTCAGGTCGCCCGTGTATGGGGGACGCCGGACCACGGTATGTCCCACAGATGTCAGATGCGTGTCGAATTTGTACACTTTCTCTTTAGGTTTCGCGTGTTCCACCGATTTGAAAAGCTCCTCTTTCCGAAATGACACGTTATGCTTTTGTTCGTTAACCATGTTAACATATCTGCTTTCACAGAGTACTTTGTAGGTGACTTGTCAATCTGTGCGCAATGATACGGTGCATTATCTAACACTACTACAGATGACTGCGGGCGGTTAGGAGCAAGCTTCTCAGTAACCCATGAAATGAACACTGTTTATGAAATGTTTATGAAATGAACACTGCTCATTTGGCCGTGATAGTCGCCACTGGCAGTGCCGGCTTTATAGACAAAGAGAGCATTTTCGATAAATTCGTTAATACCCCCAGCGTGTACTGCAATTACTAGGTTACCCGAATTAACATTAGCTTGTATGCCAAACACTTCTTCATGTTGCTAACATTTACCAAACGTTAAATTACCGTCTATCCATGTCTCGTCTATGTAGATAATTTGTTTTCCACCTTGTCGGTGGTGTTTCATTGCAGCTAGATAAACGTGGCGTCAAGATACGATATGTAAGGTCTCTCAATTAGTATCTTCTTGTGACTTTGCGATTTTTTCCACCGAAAACCTAGTTGTTTTACCACCTTACGCAACGAAGTATGCGACCACGGAAGGTCTGTTTTCTCCTTTACCACGGGCAGTATTTTTGCAATGGCAGGGACACGTTTTTCCTGAATATAAAAATCCTGAATCGTCCGCCGAATTACACATAGATCAAAGTCATCAATATTCACAGTATGTTCCGGCCTAGTTTTCCGTCGTTTACCCGGCGTGTGCAAGCTACCGCCCTCCCCATTGTTATCTAGTTCTTTCTGTTCCATCCGTATCTTTTTAATTAACGTCTGCGACACTCCAGCGTAGTCTGCAGCTCTTGCTGTCGCCTGGTTTACTGTGAAAGTATAACTTTTTTTTTTCCGCCTCTTCATCACGCTTTGCAATTATATTAATTAGCATTCTCCAGCCCTCAGAATGCACGACTGTGTTTTTCTTCCGGACAGACATAACACTCGCAGCGGCGATGTTCACGACACTTGGGAGCTAAATGCGTTACTGCGGATAGTACATGCGTGTCCACACTCCCCACTCCACACTGTGACTCCTGTCTTCCTCGCCCTTTTTTCCCCTCATACCCTGCGGTTTTAGAGCTGGCGCGCGGACAGTATGTAAGTTCTATTTTAACTGGCTGACTCACAAGAAAAGTTACAAGTTTAACCTCTAACTTTGCTCATTTATTTCGCATTACAACTGGGCAGATATTAAATACACCAGTAAACATCACCGCTGTAATGTAAATTATGAGCATTAAAATATAAATGTGATAGAGGTGAGGGCTATGATGAATGTGTTGTAAATTACATTAAATAAAATGCAAAATGAATAAAACACTTCTTTATACATAAATTTAAAATGGCCAAATAACTGTGAATTAACGGAAAACCTCAGTCATTCTACTTACCAGAGCACAAGTGCAGAAGGCTTCATATTTTACCCAAATTGTACGTCGAAACATATGCAACAGTTTAGGAAAAAGTATAAAGTGGACATCCCTAGACCATCGCCAATGATTGCATTCAGGGTGCAGAATGGGGCAGAGGTTTGCATAAAATTGCAGTTGTAAGGCTAAATTGTGGAGCGATAGTAGGCCAGCAAGTTATGGAAAATATCATTTGTAAGCTAAAGAATTAATTTAACCTATAACAAATGTTTCGTAACACTTGTAATCCAACGTTAAGACATGGAACTGCTTTTCCCTCCATTGTAACCAACTTTTCTGGGCACTTACCAGTCTGTGTGCGCATTAAAATATATGCATTTTTCAAATGTTGATATCGAAATGTTCAAATAACCATGAAACAGCCTCTACATACCCAGCTACGTACGAATTGTTACGTATCCAGGTAATGCTCTGTGTATAGCCGACTCAAATCCCTCAAGATACCCAAGTATTCATTCTTCATTTGTGAATTCCAATTATTCACACAGTAAAGTTAGGGAAATGCAGATATGGAATGCAACAAAACCCCTCTCACTTCTTTTGATCGAGAAGTTGCCTGACCTGAAATTTTCCATGCTGATGCTGATCAGCCGCCATTACCGCAGTGTCAAGGGCAACAACATGGTGGCTTGTTGTAGAAAGGATGGGTGGAAACCACTTCGCCGCTTAATTTGTTTCTTCACGAAACACACTGCGTATTTCAGAAACACGTGCTTTATAATTGTGGTACGTATGCATACATCAAAAGAACACACACTCGACCCACTTCATGGCATTTTATATAAATAATAAGTTATGCCACTGGGGACCATTAAAAATTATCTATGCACTAACCACACGACATTCAATACTACCATATACAGTATTTGGAACTCAGCAGGCATAGCAAAAGTAAAATATGACATAATTAATTGGAAGAAATTATTTTCCTTGACCCCCTAGTCTAGATAATTAACACTATGTGACTTTAACAAACAACACCAAGCATATATAAACTAATTTTGCACATGCAGTAATGGTAGTAGCAAGAAACGTGGCCTATTTGTATAGACTCGCCGATTTTTATGCTAACTTTTATAACAGTATACAAAAATGTTTCAACTGCAACAAGATTAAATTTTTATTTTGTTAGAGCTATTTTAATAAAAACCCTATGATGGCACGTGGCGGGGCGATTGCGGGTGATAGGAGATTTTTGAAGCGGTAACATTTCAGGTTAAGTAAACCTTGTGGGGAAATTTGTGTTATTACCCAGAAGATGCCAGTCATCGTCACTGCGAAGCCATGAAATTCTGGTAGAGCTGACTCTGTAGATCTCTGGATCGTTTGGCCGAATCAAAAAGGCCTAATCCTGTGCGTGGAATTTGCTCCTCTGTATGAATTTTTACCATTTTAACATTTTCTTGAGACGCGGTGGCCTATTTCGGGCTGAGACGCATGCCCCAAATTACTGTAATTACGGCGCAAGAACATTGAAACACTGAAAGAAACACATGGACACTTGGATAAAGACATTCGAAGTTTTGGCGGGAATGGTGAGGGCCCCCGTCCTTAAATGCCATAAGGCCTGGCGGAATTAAAATACGTACATTCCCGTTCAACGTGATTTCATTCGTCTTTAAACTACACTGCTCCCCCAGGAAGTCAATTACACTGTTGCCGGGCTTAACTTACCGACACTGCGAAGAATGGCGCGAAGGCCGTGAAACACGTATTACGTGAGAATTAAACACGTATTACGTGAGAATTACGCTTCCCCAAGCAAGACGTTCACCTTATGAAAGGGAAATGCAATGCTAATGACATGCTAGGTTGTCTGATGATACTTATAACTATATACAAACATCAGTATAATGACCTTATTAAATAAACTTTATTAAAACCTTTTGTTCAAATATATAGCATTTTTACATAAGCATTATAAAATAAATCATTAAAGAGATACTCAAATGCTGAATGTTATAGAGCACCACTGACTAATGAAATATGCAGAGAAAAAAAAAAGAAATTTACATACAAGACAGTACCTAAATATTATAAAATGCATTTCCAGAGTGATTTTGTAATTCTGCATCTTAAATGGCAGGTGTGAATTTGGACTGCACAATCTTCCATACTGAGTGACTTATGAATAGTATCACAATAGAATTAGTTGTCTGAAGAATGGATTCTATATACACCTAGACACAAAAATTTCACCTTTAGTGAGAAAAAAGAGAAAACTATTACACTACAACTCAAACTTTATCAAATTTGGGCTATAAAAGGCACACTACTACTAAATGAAAACCATATTATGTACATAATACTATTTTTATGAATTAGTACATTATCACATAACATGGTAAATATTGTATGGTTTACCATACTGTTAGTGAAGCAATGTGCTAGAACCGTATTACATTGTATGCTCGCAAGTAATGCTGGAATCACAATAGCGCGACACACACTACGCAACACGAATAAAAGCCAATCAGCACTGAGACATCTGTGACGTCAACGCAACAAAAATGGCGGACGGACAGAGAATAGAAAACATTTCTAATTTCATCGCGTCGCGGGAACGACAAACTGGAAAACCATGTAAGAATTTGGTGCTTGAATGATGGCGGTACTGAAGAATTTGTAACACCACTGTTGTGTTTATTAATTTCATTAAAACGTTTCATTTTCAGGCATAAGTATTTATGATGTGTAGTTCACGTTAATACGACCATATTATTTTATATATCATGCAAAATCAGTAAGCATGAAAATAAAGTGTTGTCCAACAACACCTTTTAAACAAATGTAAACATTAATGGCTGTCGTACTAGAAACTAGCAGCTAGTGGCAAGAACGGATTTACGTATAATATTTTTGTGTTTTTTTGTCGCGAGGCGATAAAACTAGTGTTCACAATAGGATCATATGTAGATTTCAAAAGTCTTTGCAAAGAAACTGCTTATGAGCTTCCCCTACAGTGACAATGTGGGTTGATAAATATAAAAGTTCAGATCACGATAAAAATTATATTTCACTGTGCTGAGTCAGCAAAAATTGTGAACTGTCACCTAATGGGGGCACAAACATGCCCACTCCAAAGCTCACAATGTATAGAAAAAGAAATAAAAACAAAAAATAAATCACTACCATAAGTGACGCAGGCTCCGATGACAATGTCATGTTCTACACTTGAATGCTTCAGAAATATTATTAACTATTGGGCATTTTTCAGGCCCATGCTCCCAGGCACTGTACTCTCCTTGTTCCATACAAACTGAAAATCATTAGTGACCCTCGTCATGTCTGGTTAGGATGACGTGTAACCTGAACTGGAACAAAAAAGTATTACAATTTTTTAACAATAATGCACTCAGCAAATGCCAAAGCACTAAAAAAAAATATGTGTACAAATCCAAAGCAAAATAGTACAGGCTTACATTAATTAAAAGAAAATTCATCAATTATTGCTCATACTTAATCACACAAATTCATTAGATAATTTCCAAAGCAATGATATAATCAATTTCAGTAACGAAATATAGTCCTAAATAGAGAAATTGAGTTGCACCATTAACAAAGCAACAAATTATGGACACATTAACTTTGTGCATACAATCCTATAGTCCATTCACATTTAGCCTACTTCCTGGAAGTTGGATAACTTTACTGCTAAAGTTCTACTACTCTAATGTCATGTTACAGTATTCCTCTGCCTCATGCAAGAAAAGTTTAACCAAGTCTAATTGGTACCTTATGGTTATGCAAGCACTGCTGCTACAAGAGAATTTATTTAGCTCAGGAAATAATAACGAGTCTACAGATCTCATTATTTTACATAACATACTTCTATGTACACAAGTTATAAAGAAAGAGTTTGAAAGCTCGACTATAAATCATTTTCCTGCTAAATGACACAACTTCTACACGACTAACCAAGCTACCTACATTTTTCCAGTTCAGATACTTCAGATCTGTTCTATCTGCAACAAATGCACTACAACGAGCATCGCAATAATTTTCATTTTTCAATTGAATTTTCTTCTAACAAAGTAGATATACCCTACAACATCTTAAAGGATTTGCTGTTGCATAGTAGTTGTGGTCATGATCAACACTTTTGACAATAATATAATCAGGATCACTATATTCGAAGAGGAGAAAGGAATCATATAGGCCTAACATTTTATTTTTGGACTGTTTGCGTTCAGGATTTGGTTCAGTACCATGCACCCAGTGTGAGTACTGGAACAGTGAATACTAAGTGCTGTCTTAAAACAGTAACCAGAATTTGTAATAAATCCTGACTGGTTCAGCTACGCACTGCCTAAAGGTGGTCACAAATCGGTATTAACGTTAGGCCTAAATCTTTAGTTTAAACACTGTTACAACAAAAGCCCTCACACCTAGTGTATTTCCTGTCGGTCATAACTATTACAAAATATCCATAGTCTATGGGGCTACATACATTATACAATATTGTAAACCTAGAACATCGCGTCCTCAGCAAAACAATTTTAGCAAAAATATTTATAATCGTAAAAATTGCCTAGGACTGGGTTCACCAGCTTTATAATGTCCCTACGAAACTCCTACCTTCCATTTGCTATACAAAACTCAATCCTAAAAGTACACATTCACCTTACTAATACTGCCTCTGCCTCTCCATTGTACTTACCTGGAGATTGAGGAATCTGGGCTGATGATGAATCTGGGCTGACAATGGTTTAGCGATGACGAGGCGTAGTTTGCAAAACTCACTCGGCTGGTGCTTTCGACACTTTTCAGCTGCAAATGTGAAGAAAATCGAACGATGATGGCAGTATATTTTCATCAACATTTTCTTCCACCGCCGAAAACATATTTGTCAAAACAATCTTGGGTAGAGTGGTTAGAGCAAGCCTGGATGGTTTGAAATATTCGCACTTGATAGCTACGCACAGTCCACTTCTTTCTCAGTTCTTCATTCGCAGGGGGGGGGGGGGACCGTACATGCAAGCAAATTATGTTTTACCTACACGTAAGACTAACATCAATAATAGTTTTATTGAATTAAATAAATATATATGCAATAAAATTGTGGTACATAATCTTACCTGAGAGACGGTCCAAAGATGTTTCTTTCGCGGACTTTTCATTATAGCCAAAACCAACACATTTAAGAACAACTTTTCTTCACGAATAACACCGTATTCCTATACCATTACATTTAAAACACGCCATAGCAGCCCAGAATCAGCTGTCAGAGATGTTGATCTCAAGATTGTGATGTTATACTGGGTCTAGTTATATGTATATATATATGTCGTTGGTATTAACGAATGAAGTACCGATACTTATAAGATACCCGTTGCCTTCAACAGAACTAGTAGTTTGAAGAGATATGTGTTGTATGAAGAGCAATGATGCTGAATGGATATTGCAATTATGATTACTCGAAGCCGTGATGCAATGTATTCGAAGTGAGAATATTACCATTGTGCGACTAGGGCGCTTTATTCTTGTTCGTGCGGAACAGGGGAAAGGAGAAAATAAACAAATTACGAATAATTTTTTTTGTTTTCTTTTTTTTTGTTACCTTGCAGACCGGAAAGTAAATCTGACAGGAACAAAGTAGGCAGGCAACAAGGACATAATCCACCCTGCCTTTTCGAGGCAAAGCCGGGTTGTTAGAAGTTTAATATACCAGTGTTACTGGGACAGAGATTTATTAGGTTTTTCCCCCCATCCTGCACAAAGTAAGTCTGTATTTACGCAAGGGAAATCTTGTAAATACTCACACATCTCCAGTCTGCTTTGTTTACTTACTTTGAAAAATAAATATCTCCATTCGTTAAGATAAAATTAGAAAATAGCCAAGTAAAGAAAAACATTCTTCAGAAAAGTACGAGAAACGTAATTAAAAGCCAAGAACGTTACTGTTTTTTTTTTTTTTTTTTTTTTTTTTTCAGAAATCTAATTGAAGAATTTGTTAATAATACTAACGTTAGAGAACCATGCAAAATAATAATAATGCATAACAATTATTTTACTACGTGTGATCCAGGAGACATTAATGCAATCACCTGATGTGTTCATACATGTGACAAGATTTTATGAACTCGACAACCTAGAATTACAGAAAATATTGTAGTCTTGTAAAAATATTTTATTTTCATACAATGACTTCTTGATAGAAACGTAGTGCGAAGAGAATATCATTGCAACAGCGCGCGGGTCTTAACAGCAATCGATATTACGCGACCTTGAACACGATTAATATGATTTACTGTGTGCTATATTATTTAAAATACACATGCCATCGTAGAAAAACTTATCCACGACCGAGACTATTACCGAATGAGTTACACAAGTCCAGAGGTGGCAAATTATCTATAAGGAACTTTCCAGACACCACAAAATACAAAACAAAATTAATATTTGTCATTATTATTTTTCAGTGAACACAGAAAACTGAATCTTTATTAACGCATGTTCCTGTGCTGTATTATTAAAATTTTATTTAGAAACAAACTGCGTCTCGACAAAAAACCTGGTTGAAAAGTACTTTTTTTATTTGCACGGGGAGAAGGAATAAAAATACAGCGTAATCTTCTAAAACCAATTTTGGCCGAAAATTATTTATTGCATTATTTATACTGTTATTTTTTTTTTTAATGTACTAACTATTTAGAATAAACTTTTGCGCAGAGCAAAAGAAATCGCGCGTATACTAAAAATGTCATATTATAGGTATTCTTCATCAGCGTGGCGAAACTGGCTATACCTATGGCTTAAAATACATGGACCCAAATATTCTAATCCCGTGACTGTGTGCGTGCAGTGCCGTTTCTAATAACATACCTTAATTTAGAACGTCAGTTCCTTGGTAGTCAAACTAAATAAAAGCATTGGCGTTAATAAATATCAATTGAAATCTTAAACCATTATTACTAAAGGCTGTTCACGGTAAACTGAGCACTTATAAAAAAATCACTGCCTGCGATCTACTTTTATTCGCACCGTGTAGTCTTCTGCCAAATGTAAAACATTTTAATGGGCCTGATCACTAAGTGAAACTAGAGTTATTAGAAAAGTAGATATCTTATACACAGGTTTAATACGAAAACCAGAACAAAAATAATTTCTGTATTCACAAATTATTACCTAACACTTTTAATTCAACGTTAAGGCATGGGACTACTTGCTCTCCCTCGTTGCCAACTTTACTGGACGCACAGCAGTCAGTGTACCCGTTAATTATATGTAAGTAGGGGCAGTAATGTTTTCCAGAGGTTGATTTCAAATGTGCTCACTCAGCCGTGAACAGCGTATATTTATTCGTATTCTATCTAGTCCAGGGTGTCAGCTTGTATTACTCCGCTAACCCGTGCACTTGTAAGGTAATGATTGTGTTGCCAACCGTTCGACTCGCTGCGTGCAATCTCGCATAAAACACTTGCATAACTAAGAGAGGGTAGGATCCCCGCATATTTTGTGATATAAGTTGTTTGCGCGAATACGCGTATCTCGGTACATAAGTATTCTGCAAATACGACTTTATGCCAGAAAAGATTAAAAAAAAAAATATATGCCTCTATTTTTTCACTTTTGTCATATTAAGTGTATTCTTGGAGAAAAAATTTTGTGGAAATGGTCAAATATCGCATATTTAAAGCTCACCTATGTAGTTTCCTTAAGCGGCTAGAGAAAATTACAAAGATACGGGAGTAGTTTAATCTGTGGCCTTTCATCGCGGTTAGTAAAATCCCTTTGTTGCAGATCTAATTTGCACAGTACAGCGTCACGACGGAAACACTGCACGCTTTGAGCGTAGGAGCGATGAGGCACTAGGCGTGCGTGATATTGTCGCCCGTATCGCTCCTTCACTTCTTGACCTTGGACGCGCGGGTCCGCCCCAGTCTTAACGAAATTTTATTCAGAAAAAAAAATCCAAGCTGCAAACACGTAATTTGAGAATTTATTTCTTGTTTAGAATAAAACTCGCATGGATGGGCAGTCTTTGCTCTGCTAGTGTTTATGTTATCAACCCTAATATATCTTGACTACATCTCACAGTACAGCGTATATCACAACGTAAATTTGTCTTTTCTTAGCAAATACTAAAGTTCTGACTACACGTGTACAGAAAGATATTTTTTTTATAGTAAAAATGCCAGTTACTTATTATTTTTAATATGAATTTTTGCAAAAAAATTTGTAAATATAAGTACTATTATAAGACGCCTGGGGGGGGGGCATATCCGGGTTCGTGAGGGATAACGGTCTTAATAAAAATAAAATAACAAAATTTGTCTTTTAATTTATTCACAGAGCTATCATTTACAGGATTAAATGTCTAGCTCCACTGCCACTTTTTTATTACTCAGTGATCGCAATATTTAATGTATATTTCAACTCTAATTAACGCCCATCTTAATGTCTCTGTTTGGTTATAGTCTATTAACTCAGACGCATCCTTAACACACGTACAGTCTGTCTGCTGCCATCAGTTGTAATGTATTTCACTCACGCATCCAGTCCAATAGTTCGCCCCGCCAGTCGCATTCTTCACTGCTCTGACGCTCGCAGGCGCAGATTTTCCTCCCGCTGGTCACTTCTCTCGCCGCTCGTTTCTCTTCTCGCTCGTCGTCTATCACTTAACGTCGCACGATAGCCCAGACTCCCGACTCTCAAAACTCCGGCTCGGAGGTCTGTCGCCTTTTTATACTGTCGCTGACCTCGATCTGGAATGTTCAACACACCCTGAGTCACGCTGAGGGAAACTGGTGCAATAGTAATGACCACAATATTCCTTCAAAGATATCTCTGACACCCGAGACCCAGGATCGGAAGCGGCACGCCCGCTGATAGGTATAACAAGCTATACACTCACTTTGTATAGTCCATTCACAGTTTTGTCGGCCTTTTTGAATCAAACCTTTGAAAAATCTCCCCATGTATGACGTGTTTAGTTATTTCCTAAATACGCTCTGTATCACAAGCGTTTTATACTTGTGTTCTTAAAAGTTACTTTTTTTCTGTTAAATTGTAATGACGTTCATATTTTATCTATAAATTATAATGCTTCATTTGTAAATAATCTGAATTAAAAAACTGGGAGAAAACATGTATGTTGGTAACGTCTGGTGAGAAATAGTCCTTACACAAAATACTGTTACACTGAGTGCGCACGAATGTGGTGCGTTGTCCCCCTGGCTTAGTTTGTACTAGGCGGAGGAATAGCCTGGAAGTAGATCTTTAGCAGGGCTTCAGAAAAGGCTAAAGTAGCCGTGAATGGACTACAAACATTTGTTTGTGAAACATTGCTGCGTCTCCGGTTGCAACTGATAGCGAGCGCGCGTCCATAAATCATCCGTGCCACGCACACTCGCGCAGTATGCTTGGGAAACCACCAACACGTCTCAGTTAGCATCCATGTTTCTTAAGACACCAAGCGGTACAATAGCATGCGTGTCACTTGTTCAAGTGCGCCGTGGACCATCAAACGTAATATCACGTAACATGTGCCTTTACATATTACAACGCATGCTGCCATATCTTACATTCTTAAGATTCAGCCAGAACATTCAAAAAGTAATGCATCCTCTATTGTCTAAGTTGACTGCAAAAAAAAAAAAGATAAAATAGTCAATAACGACAATGCATCTTTAACGAGAAGGCCGTCTAAAATTCAAAATAGCCATGGTTAAAAGGCAAAAACATGTATCAGGATATGAGTAATCTTGTAGGAAAATAATCAAGAGGAAGAAAAAAGAAACGAAAATAATACCCCCAAACAAAATAAAATTATTACTTTGTTCGGCGTAGAATTTACGCCCAGTACACGATCAACTGATCAGTATAGACAAAAACAGAATGTTCGGAAAAAAAGTTAAGCATCAAAGGAAAAGATGCAGTAAAACAGGTGTAATACCAAAAGACAAAACACCTGAAATAAAGATAACGACTTTATAAACGAGACCAGAGTCTATAATGAATGTATGAAATTCTGTTTTGAATACCAGTGACAAAATGTCTCAAACTTAGGAGGGGGCATGTATTTAGTCGTAAGCTTTTAGGTGGACCCTATTGAAGAGAGGGGGGAAGGCAAAGGAAGGCCAGCCTTCAGGTGCAACCTATGGAAAGGGGGGAAAGCCTTTAGGCGTGACCTATGGAAGGGGGGAAAGCCTTTAGGCGTGACCTATGGAAAGGAGGCAAGCCTTTAGGCGTGACCTATGGAAAAGAGGCAAGCCTTTAGGCGTGACCTATGGAAAGGAGGCAAGCCTTTAGGCGTGACCTATGGAAAGGAGGCAAGCCTTTAGGCGTGACCTATGGAAAGGAGGCAAGCCTTTAGGCGTGACCTATGGAAAGGAGGCAAGCCTTTAGGCGTAACCGGAAGGGAGGCAAGCCTTTAGGCGTAACCGGAAGGGAGGCAAGCCTTTAGGCGTAATCTATGTAAGGGGGCAAGCCATAAATATCTACCTATAGGGGGCCAAGCCATAAGTCTCTGCCTATTGAAGGGGACCAAGTTATAAATATCTACCTATGGAAGGGGGGGCAAGCTTTTAGGCACAACCTAGAGAAGGGGGCAAACTTTTAGGAGTGCCTTATGTAAAGGGAGGGGGGAAAGCCTTAATTTTGATGCTATTAAAACCTAAATTACGTGCTTTGATTTAAGGCACAGAAAGTCTATAATCTAAACGCAAATATTAAATACGTACCAGAAATACATTATAACTATTTATTAGAGATTGCATATTATGTATAAACGCATTTCGGTGAAAAAACCAGTTTACGCCCATTGGCTGTCCTTATGGCACTCATTTGCTCTCATTTTGATGACCTTTACTAAATTCAGGGAGGATCAATGTATACCCTACCCCCCTCCACCAGTTGTTACGCCACTGATAAACGCCTGTGAACAACAATGGCCGTGGTTAGTTATTGCGCGTACGATATGAGAACGACCAACTTATTCACCCACTGTCCTAGATTGTTTTGAACTGGAGGAAAAACAACAAAGTATATTATAGGTTACTTTATGTTAGGCAAAATTAAAAAGAAAAAAAATTGCATTCACTCAATAGCTTAAGTTAGTTAGCGTTTTCTGTTAGCTTGGGATACTATACTGAAAAATTATGGGTGAAAATGTGCGTGCGCAATAATGATAGCCGGCCACTAACACACGCGAAGTTTTGAGTCTAGGGTGGTCCATAATCTTTCGATTCGACCCCTCCACTTTTACGCGTGAATATGTACGTGTGTGTATGGATTACCCGGGGTTCGAACCCAGAACCTAGTGATCGGAATGAGTCTCAGCGAAATTCAGACGTCTCCGGCAATGAACGTGATACAAGGGAGACATGTAAAACTTGTTTGCGGTAAATTATGCACTTTTGAAGTCAACTTAAAAATAAAAAAATTCCCTGTGAAAATTTTAACCGACACGCTATCAGTACATTTCAAGGAAAGTATTTTCGATGTCTTAACGCCGTTGTAAAAATGTAGTGCTCGTGTTTGTCAAACAATGAAATTGTTTCTATCGTCTTATGCTTCTTTTGTGCTCATAACATAGACAACTGGTATTAAGAAATGTGTTTGCGTGTCATTAGGTTGAAAGAAATATTAGTTCTGTACGTTGTGGAATAATAAAAAAACCATCAGAAAGCATATTATAAACAGTATTTGCGAAAATGCTCAATAACATGCGATATTGTTAGCCGCATCGTGATTTCAACTATTCAGAATTACTGATAATATTAATACGCAGATATGATACCCGATATCTAAAATCTCAAATTAAAATTTTACACCTCTGTTTAATTTGTTTCATTATTTGCTGAATCCAATCTGAAGGATAGTACTGAATTGTAGTCCATCACTGCAGAATTTTAAAGCTAGCTTTTTTCGCTATGAATTTTTGCATAATAAACGTATTTTTTTAGCAGTATGAGCGTCTAACATGCCCGTGAAACATTAAAAAAGGGCGCTCATACATATTAACACAAGAATGAAAATTACATACCGAAAATATTTACTTCCGTGTCATTACACAGTGCGAAACGTTAATCTACTGGAGTTATAAAAGTTCACTGCTAGATGTAAAACCGCTGGAGCTCACAAAGGAAACACCGAGACCATTCTATGACTTTTATTAAAACCATGCAATCCCAGACGGACAAGGGAATGGCTGGAGGGATGCAATCGCAATTTCTCTTCCTCGTCGTTCCGCATCTGAAGAGTTCGTGTGTAAAGGACCTTGTTTGTAGGCAGAAAAGTTGTTTGAGCGGGGGGGGGGGGGAGGAGGAGGGTTCTCAAGGGCGGTGTGTGTGGGGGCTGGAAAAGATAGAGGGGCGGCAGGGGGGAAGGGCGCGCGCAATTTATTGCAGCAGCGTAGTTTGAGAATAACAAGAGATAGCACGGGAATAAATTCCTGTAATTGTTTTTTAATCCCTCCCGGCTCCCGCCCTTTGCCGCACTTGAATCAACCCCTCCGCTGCCCTCTGGGCAATCTCTCTCCGGAGTGCCCCCTGCACCACCACCCCCGTGGCAAGAGACTAGCCCTCCTTCCCGTCCCATTCGCCAGCCACTTAACTTCGAATAAAACACTCCTAGAACCCTGCTTGTATAGTGGTTCTCTGCCTGAGCGCACGCAATTTACAGTGCGCACGTCCACGCGTGAGCGCGCACGTGGACAGATCTACACACACACATGTCCCCATGATTTCTGATGCGCTTGCAGCTTAACTCTATGAACGAATCTTGCTAAAGGCTGTTCACAATAAAGTGAGCACTTTTGAAATCAACCTTAGAAAAAAGCCACTGCCTCTGCCTGCATATATTTTAACGGACACACTAAGTGGCATACGTTCAGTAAAGTTGGTAATGATGGATGGAAAGTTGTTCCTTATCTTAATGTCGAATAAGAAGTGTTATATAACCATTTGAGATAACTTAAATTATTTCTTAAACTTTGTTTTTTAACGCATCGAAGTTTAAAATGAAGCAGATTTTTAAAATATTTGCTTTTCTAACAATTTCACAGTTTCACTTGACCGAAGGGTGGCTGAAGTGATGAGGCCCAACGTAATGTTAATTTTACATGAGGCGGAATAATACGCAACGTGCATACAAGTAGATCTTAAACAGGGCTTTCAAAAGTGTTCATTTTACCGTGAACAGCCCATAAAAGAGGAAAGAGTTTAGGCAGACATCACTCTACTGTCGTTTCGCAAGATCCCAACACGTACCTTAAGAACATGTATCGTTACTGTTTCGTCGTAGGTTACGGTGTTTTAGTTTTTGTGCAAGTTCTTTATTGTCTCGCCATTTCTTTAGTACGTTTTGTCTTCGTTGCATCGTCCAATGTTATCATATCTCGGTATCATATACCCTCGTCGTCGTCGTTTGATAGCCCTAATGTGCTGTTCTCGTCTCGTCTCATCTTAGATTGTTGACACAATTTCTTTTATAAAATTCTTTGCTTACGACACTTACTATTGGTTTGTTTTTGGTATCCATACACTACCATATTCCAGGTCTTGATGAACGTGCAAAACTATCCAATGGCGTATGTACAACATGTTTTTTAATTATAGGCTGTTCACGGCAAAATTATGTTTTCTTCTAGCCTTTTTTATCCTTGAACAAACTTTTTTAAATAAATAATGCTATGTAAGTAATGAATATAGTGTGTTTTTTTTACACCACAAATGAAAGTTAACGTCTACGGCTAAAATAAAATATATTTTTTTATTATTCCAAATGAGAGGGCATTCAAAAGTGCTCACTTTACCGTGAATAGCCCACAGACATTTATAGCTGCATTTTTGACATATTATGTTAGCAAGCGTGCCAGTCCCGGGTAGACTGTCTTGTGTTTCATTAGCTTTAAAAAGAAAAAAACAAGTGAAACGCGTTTCAAAGCGATGCTGTCGTTCCACAGCATTAACACAGTTGTCGAGTGGAAAACTACCTACGAAATGAAACAGAACTCGCAAGCTACGCGTCAAAAGGGAACGGCGAAATATCTGCTCCAACGCATTGGTGTAAACAGCAGTTAATTAGTCTCTCGCGGATCTCCTTCCACATTCGCACTGCTCCTAGGTTTCACCAAAGTGCAGGCATTCGCCTGTGAGCACGTTCGAGTGCCCCCCATGATCGTAACAACGCGCCCGCTGTCTGCTCGTTTCACGCAACGAAAATTCACACACTTCGCCGAGACTTGCTGTTCACACACCCATGCCGCTGTAAAGTTCTCTTAGAACTTGGCACACTCTGTGGCTCGGGAACCATTCTGAAGTGACTTACCACTTGCCAACCTACTCTCAATCCTGAAGCTTAATAAACATTTCAGTTTGGCTTTCACAGCAAACAGTTGATCTAAGGAAAGATGGAGACAATACTTCGAACACCACATTGGTCTCCGAACCACTGGCTCAGGAATTGAGTAGGTTGAGCGTGAATCATAACCAGCCTGCCTGCCTCGTCACATTGCGCTTTAGCGACCACGGCAACCGAAGAATTTATTAAATGTTAAAGAAGTCAACTGAACCTAACGACACTCTGGACTGACTTGAACATGTACAGTACGACACCTTACACACCCCTTCACACAAACTTTCAAGTCGTTTTAATGCTCCCAGCTGAGCGGTTAGTCTGCTCGCCTCCCAGCAAGGTTGACCGGTTTGCAATCTCCGGCCGGGTCACTCCCGGATTTCCGCATGTGGGACGATGCCGTTGGTCGGCGGGTTTCCTCGGGGATCTCCCGTTCCCTTCCGCCCTTTCATCCCGGCGCTGCTCGTTGCTCGCCTCAATCACACTCATCGGCTCTCAAGACCTCGATGTTAAGAGCCGTCCAAATCTCTTCACCCGCTTTCTCGGATGTAATTACGCTGTATGTCTGTGAGGACATTGCTGCACAGTCACCATACATAAAGTCCCACGTAGCAGGGCACCAGAGTACACATGACGCATTACGTGATATTTAAGATAATCTGCGCTTCTCCTCTTTAGATTTCTCCACGGTATACCTCTAGAAGCTAGGCTTGACATCGGCGCGGGAAGTCTGAGGGCATGTAACGACGCGAAAAATTTACACTGTGAACTAAAATCAATGCCACTAAAGAATACAGATGTCACGCTTGAAGATATCTGGTTTAAAATATCAATTCTCCAAAGAAGCTTTTCAAGTCATTCGCTCATCTCTCGTAATTAAACTGAGTATATTCTCGTCTGCCTCTACTGATTCGAGTGTATTGGGGAAGGGACCTTAATACTACCCGGTTTTCTGTTCAGAAAGCATACGAATGTAGATGTATTTCCTGTCTTTTTGGTGAAATGTATGGAATCCTCAAGATTTGTAGACATGGAGATGTCAAATCCTACTACCTGTTTGTTTGATGCTTGTAATTTTTTAAAAATTGAAATTGCACGGAACTTTGCACTGCAAAAAAATTAATTAAATTCTGCTCACAAACCTGCATAGCATGGTAAACGAAGCTGGCTGACATAGCCGAAAGACTTCCCTCGCCAGCCTAAAGTATAGATAACAAACTTATATTTTCGAAAATCGGTGACTGAAGACTTAAGCCGATGTTACACGATACCTGCAGCCGTACTTGGTTCTTGTACAAGCTTTTACAAGCCCCGATGCACGAGCCGGTATACCAGCCGCTATATGAGCCGCCATGGAAGATTCATATTACACGACAGCAGTTTGCGTACTAGAATTTGGCACCCTCGGTGGGTGCGCAGTGTGTGGTTTGTAGTAAATATGAACCCCATTCGTAGAACTGCTCAATTGGTAACTTGTGTAAGCCTATGAAAAAAAAAACTATCTAGCTCATCTTACCATTGATATATTACTGTTCGCCTTTTACATAAATGGGTTGCTTACTAGTATAGTTTCATTCATTTTCTTGAAAATGACGAAGTCACTAAAGTACGAGAGTGTTATTTTTAACACTGACTAAATTTACTGACTGGTTGCAAAATTTTTTCTTCTTTACGTACCGGGATATTGTCCGCATGTAAAATTTAATGATAAAAAAGTTGGGTACAGCGGAGTTTCGAGCTCAGGGCCAAAAACTGCATATAACTCACGGACGACGCGACTTTACCACTGTACTACCAGTTCACACAACAGGAAGCGAGTTTATATATGGTAGATACAATGAAACCATGAATATAATTTTTCATACAGTAGATAATGTTTTAAGTATCTAGAACAGTACTAAAAAGAAATTAAATTAGTAATCATCAATATTATTCGTCGTTGTCATATTTTAAGTCTATTTGAAAGAGTTTCAACCTCACGGATGTATAATCATGATGGAGGCGTCCTTTTCGGTTTCTTCATCAACTTGTTTCATGTATTAGCCACGGGGAGCGCCCTACGCTCTGAAACTGCGATGCGATTGGCGAGGTACGAAACCTGGTATGGGACCTGCCACGAAAATAGGGCGTGCCCAATTACCAAACCTGGTACGAAATCTGGCCGTGCAAGGCCATGACGGATAATGCCATTACGGGTAATACCATGACGGGTACCATACTAGCCGGTATAACGGCCGCTACGGAGGACCTTGCACAAGCTTTTACGGAATCCGGTATCGTGTAATATCGCCTTTAGGATGAAATGTGAACGGCCTATAAAAACTCGCGCACATGGTCTCACACGAACTTTTATTGCGGAGTTAATCCAACGGCACATCTTTCCATTAATATAAATGAGTAAAAATACGTACGCCTACCCGTATGACACTATAGGCTATTCACGGTAAAGTGAGCACTTTTTAAGGCCTTGCAAAAATCATCCTTCCAGTCAATTTCTATCTTCCCGCCACTTTTCATATAAACACTGCCGTGTGACATTTAAAGCCAGCACTGTAAACGAATTTCTGATAAACTTCCTAAACTGTAAGGGAAGTTTTTAACCCATACACTGTATGATAATAATACCACACATCAAGCTGGAGATACAGGAATGTTTAACAGCGCTACTATACAGAGTTAGGAACTTTCTAACGCATTTGACCTTTTCCTGAGCAAACGTAGGAACGCTACAATGAATGCATAGGGGGAAAACATTACCATTCCCGCTTTCTCACTGAGCGTATACACTGGCATGTGAAAATTTCCGAACAATTTCTTAGAGTGAGTGTATACATTCCACCCTTCTCAAACGTCAACATCTGAGGCTGCCATTTTTGGCCGAGGATTCTGAAGTTCTACTTTCCTGAGCACGAGTTCCATGCTCGAAACCCGGGGTTGTTCTTGGATATAAGATGATGATAGTCTGGTACTAAGCTCTCCCCTCCCTACAATGTTGCCCTAAGTAATCTGGCATAAAATGAGAGACATCATAAGCATCTTGATAAAATAAGTTAATTTGTGATGTGGCCCGAGAAACCATGCCACATGTCACTAAGACAAACTTTTCAGCACAGCACAAAAACATACTAAAGGTTTAAATTATCAAGTGTGTAAAGCGTCTTGAAATGCAATAAAAAAATTACAAATTTTTCAGCAAATACTTTCAAGAGATGTTCATTATTTCAACATTGACTTGGAGAATGGTAAAGTAAGAAGGCATAGAGTGCAGTATGTCAAGTATACTAAAGGTGTTCACGTTAAAATGAGCACTTTTGAAAACCCTGCAAAGATCTGCTTGTACGCACATTGTTAATTCTTCCGCCTTATGTAAAATTAACATTCTCATGGGCCTCATCACATTATTCATGCGCCGGTCAAGTGAAACACTGAAATTGTTAGAAACGAAATTAAAATTTTTACAAATCTGCTTATTTTTGCACTTCGATACATTAAAAAAAAACAGAAGGCGAATTAAATAAATGAAGTTATCACAAATGGTTATCCAACACTTTTTATACAACGTTAAGGTATGGAACTACTTTCCATCCATCGTTACCAACTTTACTGGGCGAATGTCACTCAGCGCACCCTTTAAAATATTTATTCCTAAGGTTCATTTCATAAGTGCAAACTTTATCGTAAACAGCCTTTAGTTACCTGTGCCAAGCTCTTAGTCAGGTACGCTCGGTATAGAAGCTGAAACCACATTGTACCACGCAGGGCTGCAGGGAAGTAAGTACGCATCGAGCTGACCCTGTCCTCATGAAATTCTAACATGGTAGCTATTCGAGAGGTCCTCTTATTTCCGCCCGTCAGACAACGGCCTTTCTTCGTTTCGCTGGATCGAAACTCGGGCCCGAACACGCAACATGCTCCGTGTGGCAGAGAGAGAGGGGGAGGAAAGAGGGGGGAGGAAAGAGGGGGGAGAGGAAAGAGAGGGGGAGAGGAAAAGAGAGGGGGGAGGAAAGAGAGGGGGGAGGAAAGAGAGGGGGGAGGAAAGAGAGGGGGGAGGAAAGAGAGGGGGGAGGAAAGAGAGGGGGGGAGGAAAGAGAGGGGGGGAGGAAAGAGAGGGGGGGAGGAAAGAGAGGGGGGAGGAAAAGAGAGGGGGGGAGGAAAGAGAGGGGGGAGGAAAGAGAGGGGGAGAAAGAGGGGGGGAGGAAAGAGAGGGGGGAGGAAAGAGAGGGGGGAGGAAAGAGAGGGGGGAGGAAGAGAGAGGGGGGAGGAAAGAGAGGGGGGGAGGAAAGAGAGGGGAGGGGGAGGAAAGAGAGGGGAGGAAAGAGGGGGGTGGGGGGGAGAGAAAACAACGCCATCACAGGTTTAACTCTAAGTGCGTTCGTATTCCTCTGCAGTATTAATTTTGTTATTGTCGTTATCGACCGTGTTTGGTCAGCTGACTCACATTCGAGCTGTTCTTGAATCCACGCAGCAGGATAATATGTATCTTCCACAGTGACGACCTGGAGAAAAACCTGGAACATAACGATACCTTGCAAACGGGTCCCGAAAAAAAAAAAAAAAAAAACACGTTGCTCAGTATTTAAATTAAACTATTTGTTCGAAGGGAAGTAAGAGCTAATATCTCCACGTAGGTACTTGATTTTTATTTAAAAACAGGAAAAGGATGAGAAATATTAAATGTTAAGAATCTGAGTTTACTTTAGGGAAAGTAGCCATAAAATATACGTCTGCCAGAATGTCCATTTGTATTATGAGTGGCGATGTTTTGCAATTTCATGAAGATGCCATTTTACGATTGCAACAGAAAATGATCACATATCTTGAACACAAATTATCAACTTTGTTAATCATACTCTGCAGACTTTGTTACCCAACAGCAGGATCTGTGTAAAACAATTATGAATAAAGATGTCGAGTCCATGCTTATACAAACATTTTATTGGACTGGCGGGTGATTAACGATATAAAGCCCATGCGTATGCAAATGTTACATCAGAGGAAGGATACAAAATGAGAAAAAAGTGAATCTCAACCTTTCAGTCTTATATTAATTTACTGTTTCAGGTGTCGCAAAGAAGAAATTTACTATCTGTGCTGTACTTAAAGTCTACAAAGAACTTGTTTCGTTATTGCAAACTGATGATCTGCACGATTTGTGTTCGGCTACACACTGCAAAATTTTTTTTGTACTTTTACAAAAAAAAATCCTTGGAAACCCAGTTGCCAAGAAAATCCTTTGTAAAACTAAAAACCGTTTTCTTGTAAAATCTGCAAAACATATATTTGTAGTATTGCAAATGATAGCCTTGTATTACAACTTATTGGCAAGTGTACATAAAAAATTACTGTTTTCTTCTTGAAAACAAATGTGAAGAATTAATAACAAAGAATAACTAGAAAAAATATTTCAATATATAATTTACAAAAAAAAAATTATTTACACTTTGCCAACATGCGGACTAGAACCCACGCCACTCGTATTACCAGCACGCACCTTTAATCACAATACTAAGTTGACTTAAATGATAAATACATGGTAAATATAGCTTCAAGTAGATACAAAAGATTAGGAAAGTTATTTGATTAAGAAGAATAAGTTAGTTTCATTTTAAGAATTCTGTTGTTGAGTTGAGAGATTTAGACGGCTCGGAACAACGAGGTATTGAGAGTCGATTTACGAGTTTTGTTTAGCTAGGAAACACGAACAGTTAATGAGTAATACGGTCATGTTTTTATTGAAATTATCGTTTTATTATTGTTGTTCGAGTTGTTCTAAGTGTTTTACGTTATTCAGACTTGCAATACATTTATATTTGCACGCGACTACACATTAAATCACCCACAGTTTTTGCACAAAACAACTATATACGGTTTTACGTTGTCGAGTGTCCGCCATTTTGCAGAAGTTCGTGGATGCGGGTCAGTATAGTACAAACATTTCTTGAGGTCTATTATAAACAAGGCCCTTGTAGTTTTACAAGATAAATATTTGTACTGTTACAAGAATTTGTAAAATTGTAAAAATTTATTAGTAAAAAATACAGATTTTTACACTGTAGTGATGTGAAAAAATCATAACCTAGACCAATAATATGGTTTACGATTAAGTTTCCCATGAGAATATCCTTGGTCATTGAGCCTTGCAATGTACAGTACGACCTTAACATAACTTCCTTTGTGCATTATGTACAAATTTGTGTGCACTGGGTCCGAATGCGTTGAGTAGGGCTTTCAGAAGTAATATACTACCACCAACAGCTATATCACGAACTGTAGCGATACGTTCGTTCGCAAATAATAAAATGATCCATACCAAATTTCCGTTACTAATTTTGCCTCTTCACGGAGCTCTGTGTTTTGACGTCACTTTTAATAGCGGCATAAAGTGGTGCTGAGCACTTGAAAATATTTAATTTTAAATGAACTCACGCCCTTTAATTCCTGTATCCTCCGTCATCCCAAACACGCCGGAGCTGGCCAATTTGTTTCAGGTCATAAGCGAACGTGTTTTGCAATATTCCATCGATATGCTGTTAATACGCTGTGATGGAAATACACTCGTGTACAAAAAAAAAAAAAAGCAGTAATTTACTCGCTGAAATAACCGCAGTTTCATATCGAACTCCAGTTTTAATTTTTTTTTTTTCCGTATCCATAGCGCCTGTCTACAAAAAAAAAGTTACGGAAGCTTACTTTTACATCCAGGCCGTTAATGTTTGTAGCAGCTTAAAGGCCAATTAGACTAGTTATAATTTTGTTCGTGAATGTATTATACAGTTTTCAATGCAATAGAAAGAAATATTTACAAATTAAATACGCCTACTTCTAGTAATTCAAATGTATGTTAATAGAGTTTAATTCTTCGTTTATAGTATTATTCGTCCATTCATACATGAAGCACTAAGAAATAATGTCATATTACAATAATATCAAAACTCTGGAAATTATTTTATTACATGCCCTATTTATAATTTTTACTGAATAAAAATTTTGCAATTCTTTGTTTCACCGGTTTTCATATGTAAATCGTTACCGGATAACTTTAAAATAAAAGTTTAGCTCCAAAAAATTATACAATTGCTTTAAGCGCAATTACGAATTTCAAAAAACTTGATATGGATGGAAAAATATTATTTTCTTACTCATATTATCCTCCTACAAGCACCATACTCTAAACCCAAAAATAGTTTCTGCCGTTTTAAGACTAAATGCACTTTTTTTGCTAAAACACTAGATACATTTCAGTAAGGAACAAAATTTAAAAAAATTAACACCGTGGACCTAATGTTTTAAAGACATTATAAGAAATATATATACTAAAATACGTTACTTGCTGCTAAATAAAAATTAATAAATTTTCGGAATTAACAGCTACTGCCGTGTTATGAAATGCCATACAAGATGAGCACAATATTATTAATTATATAGCCCTGTCCTCTGACAAAATACGTGTGTGATTAGCTGGAGAGAAAAAACCGAGTCTTCAAATTGACATACACCCAGAGATATTGTAATTTTTTGTGGTCCAAAGCGTATTAAACCTAATAGCCAGCTAAATATAAATGGGCGTAGTGCTTGATATTCATGGACGCTGTGAAGAGTAAATACTACAGACCCCTACCCATGTTAAAAGGTGTATATGTTTTTATGTGTAAAATAGCATGAGAAATGTGATATTATAATTAATTTAAATTAATATGTAATATAATGAGACATAATGAAAGGAGAACCTACATTTAAATGTACGCTTGTTAGAAATTTAACCTTTAACCTCTGTTATGTTTAGAGCAAAGTTTTTAGTTTTTTGTTCTGTCTGAATATGCTCGGTGTAATTGTTTTATTGATTGATGGAATATGAAAGTTTTTTTGGTTAAAAGGAATATAACTATTGTGAAGGCTCAAGAACGTTTGATTTTGCGATAACTGGAGATTAGCAGAGACTTGTTGCGATAGTTATGTAAATTTTTAATCAATGTGATTTCTATTAGAATATATGACTACTGAAATTACATTTATAATAGAATGGATTGGTTTTACATCATGAACGCTTCCATATGAAACTTATGGTATTGTTTAAAACTTATATTAATATTCTGAGAACCCGAAGTCAGAGGAAAAGTAATAAAATTTTAAGTAATTCACATTGATTGATCTTTAATGCCCAGTGGAATCCTGACATATTTATTCATTTTACAAGAGTCGGAAATTTTAACAAGAGATTGTGGAATACAGATAAAAATATTCAAATCCTCATTATGTATTATAGTTACTATTTCTCTGATAGTATTTAAAATATCCAAAGGTTTCATTTATTTTACTTTATTAGAGTACTAAAAATTACTAGAAAGAAAATATTTCAATCATTTTAAAATGGTGTGTGTGCGCGTGCGTGTATATATATATATATATATATATATATATATATATATATATATATTATATATATATATATATATATATATATATATAAGAGAGAGAGAGAGAGAGAGAGAGAGAGAGTAGAGAACTATTGTGTGTACAGAATACAAGTATATCTAGTATATATTATGTCCAAACTGTCTCGATGTCACTGTATATAACCATTTTACATCATAAGTGTTAATATTATTGGGTTTGAGTAAACTGAAATTCCTTTTCTTCTTTCTATTTACATACCACCATTTATTACATTAAATTAATTCTTTTTATCTTTACCACATACACAATAACCCTTTTCTTTCCCTTTTTTTTTATACACACATACATAATCTCTTACGACGTATTTGCGTTAGTTTTCCGTATTTTAAATCATATATACTATCGTACAATCAAGATTTGTAGGCATACGGTTTATACGTAGTGTTGTGAAATTATAGCGATTATGTTTATAGTGTTACTGCGGGCAACCACTGATAAGTTAAATGTGTTTTATACATCCGGCGAGCTCATCGCATAAATGCACGCCCTTAATAAACTATATTAAGCTATTAACTATAGATGTTACAGAGAGCTCTGAGGTACTAAGTCAAAACCAAGCAAGCGAGAGACAAAACCGCACAAGGCACACGCTCAAAAACCTACACGCTAACTGGGAAGTACTTAAAGAACGAACAAATGTGCAACTTCCTGTACCGAATTACCGTACTTAATAAATCTGCAATTAGCTTAAAAAATAAATAAATTTGTATTGCCAGTAATTGTGGGGTAAAAAAAAAAAATCAACATATCTTAACACACTACCCTCCCATCCCGCAGGATTTAATTTTCGCTGGTACAAGTGTGCAGAGGGAAAGTATATCAATACGTAAATTAAAATTTACAATGCGTTAAAGATTACTGTGATGATCGATCAGGAGCATTCGGAAACGGTGAACGAAGACTTATGCTGCAGGGCTTATCACTGGACTACATAGCAGCGCGTGTTACGGGAGTTGGCAATGAAACAACTTTTTGATACTTTATACTTTTAACAAATATTGTTCACATTATAGAGATTATATGTGATTTCTTTTCCCTTAGATAAAATTTTCTTAGATCACACACTCTTAAAAAAAAAATTCTAGCAAACTTCCTAAATTGAATTGGAAGTTTTAACCCGTATACCGTATGGAAATAACATCGTGCTTCTGGCTACAAACATGGAATGTTTGGCGTCGCTGCGATACAGAGTTGGGAAGTTTGTTACATATCTGACTGTTTCCTGAGCAAACGTAGGAACGCTCGCATGCATGTATGGGAAATAATTTTTTATCATTCGCACTTTCTCACGCTACGCATACACTCTTATAGTAGATTTGCGAATAATTTCTTGGAGTGCATGGTTCTTGCCAAACGTTATATCGGCTATTTGAAGAAAATTTAACAAATGCAATTTAATGGTCTTGTATTAAATGATTTAAGGCATGCTCAGCAAAATTTATCATACAGAATTCAGAAGCAGCCACAAGTAAAAATTTTGCAAGTATTTCCCTATTTTCAGCAACTTGTTTTATTAATTACAAAACACATTCTTGTACTTTTTATGGATATCTTGAAGTAGCTCTTGATTTCTTCTTTCAGTGTGAATTATCTCATTCCTGTACGTTAAGTTATTTTTCATCTTTCGTACACTTCTTAAACAGTAAAATTGTGATGTGACGTGTGTTCATGGAAAATCTATGCGCTAATTTTTTTTTGGCGAGGAGAGACTAATTGCTGATAGTGTCTAAACGTTCAAAAGTAAGCGGCAAATATATAAAATAACAAAATTTTCCGCGGCCAACGCCCGTATGAAAGTTTCTAATAATAATATTTCAACCATCTATACACATTACTTGTTAGTCGGAAAAGGTGGGCGGGGAAGAAGATTCGGAGTGGAGAGCGTGGAGAAATTTGGACGGCTCTCGACAACGAGGTCTTGAGCCGAGTGTGAAACGAGGTGGGAACGGAGTAGCGTCGGAATGCAAGGGCGAGGGAAATGGAAGAACGCCGAGAAAGCCCGCTGACCAGCGGCATTATCTGGTATAGGCCATTCACAGTTTCTTCGGCCTTTTTGAATCAAACCTTTGAAAATATCCCCATGTATGACGTGGTTAGTTATTTCCTAAATACGCCATGTACCACAAGCGTTTTTTACTTGTGTTCACAAAAGTTACTTACTATTTTCTATTAAATTGAAATGTTATTAATATTTTATCTATAAATTATAATGCTTCATTTATAAATAATCTGAATGAAAAATAGGGAGAAAATAGGTAGGTTAGTGAGAAATAGTCCTTATCTAAAATACTTTTACACTGAGTGCGCGCGAATGTGGTGCGTTGTCCTCCTGGTGTAATTCTCCAGGCTTAGTTAAGTTTAGTTTGCACGAAGCGGAGGAATACCCTGGAAGTACTACTTTAGCAGGGCTTCAGAAAAGGTTGAAGTAACCGTGAATGGACTATACGACCCCAAGCATGCGAAAACCCGGGAGTGATCCCATCTAGATAAAGAGGGGTGAGAAGGGGGGGGGGGTTAAGAATTCAAGGAATCAAACAAGTAATAAAAGATAGTTCACGATAAAGTGAGCACTTTTGAAATCAGCCTAAGAAAAAAGTAAATGCCCCCACCTGCGCATATTTTAACGGGCGCACCGTGTGATATGCGCCCAGCAAAGTTGTTAGCGATGGATGTAAAGTAAAGTCCATTCACGACTGGAACAGACTTGTGAAAATCAACCTTTGAAAAAACACCGTAGCCATTAGCTACACGAATAGCTACGGTGTTTTTTCAAAGGTTGATTTTCATAAGTCTGTTTCAGTCGTGAATGGATTATAGTTTCTTATATTAACGTAAAATTAAGATGTATTAGGTAATCCTTTGTGTTAACTTACATTATTTCTTTCGCTTTCAGATTTTTAACACTTGGAAGTGTAAAATTAAGTATATTTGTAAAATATTTACTTTTATAATAATTTTAACATTTTCTCTTGACCGACGCATGAATAAAGCGACGAGGCTCATGCAAATGTTAATTTTAGATAAGCTGGAAGGTTACACAACGGGCTTTGGTCTTAAGCAGGACTTTCGAAAGTGCTCATTTTACTGTGAATAACCTATATCAACGAGGGACGCAAAACTCACGAGTAGGAACCTGAAGAATTCGCGGATTCGCTTAAGGAAACAAGCTAGAACTCAAAACACGCGTGTTTGTATAACTTTAACCATTGACCCACACGGTACTCGACACCTCCTGGAGAACGCTGACCCAATCGTCCCCATTCCATAAGACTCCTGAGTCTAGCCTACAGATCATTGAACTCGCGAATTTCCCTGGTCTCCACTCATGGGATATTTGAACGGATTGGGTGGAATCTCGTCGTTTGCGCCCATACCTCCTTTCTCTAGCTTCGCGAATCACGCGTTCCCAATCTCAAAAACACGTCCCATGGTGCGTCCCCTATTCCCAGTTACATTTTCGCACGCTTTTACTGAAAACCTGTATATGCCACAGCACGCACCGACACACAGGCTCGTAGTCGAACTGCTAATGAATTAATAAAGACTGTTCCTATGGCGCTTTGTTGTATTGCGAGTGTATAATGTTTGAATGTGTGGGCACTGAGTTGCCATTTGTTTCATGGACAGTAGAAGACAGAGTATTTGCCTGTGACTTAACATATTTCTATTCCTAACAGTTGAAATTTTTTATTTGGGTGGCTTATCGAATAAAGCGATAAACTGCACTTGAAACATGACCTGTGGCAAGAAAAGCACTGTGCTGTACTTGCAGCTCGAACTGGTTACATAATTAATTTTAAAAATAAAATAAAAAATACTCATACCCACTAAATTCAATATGTTAAATTAATTTTTTACTGCAACAAGTTGGAATACATCTGACTAACTACAGACAGTGTTATATTCAGGAACTCAAATAGTTGGGATGAAATCATCACAGACAAGTTACTTTTCTTGTGCGGTAAACGATTGTAGATTAGATTTTATAATCATTTTCAAAAACTAAAATTCTAAATTTTTCAATTTAGAAAGCTTTACTCGGCTTTCTCCTTGCTCAGTGGCAGGGGCTAATGAATAAACACGTATGTGCTATGTACATATGTAACTTGTAAGGCAAGAGACGTATTTGATGATAAATAATATTAATTACAGACGAATTCAGATATGCATTTAAAGCTTTGCCGCGAGTCATATTTTTTGTGTGTGTTGTCCAAGTTTATTTTCGATGTCTGGCACGATGTCTGTTTGAAACCATTTTCTCAACTCTGAACGTTATATTTTTTTTTTTTTTAAAGTTCGCCCAATATCATCAGTCAAATTCATAAAATTAATACCTATAACGGTAACGTTTTTTTATTTACTTACAATTTCATGGATTGGTACTCACGCCATAAAATTGCAAATCGTGGCCCTGCACTGGTAACCGAGATCAGCGGGTGCCACCGTGCATTATTTTAAGTTTTAATCACTAGTGATTTGCTATCACTAACTATTGTCTTGTTGAATTTGAGCAGTAGATTAGGCTCGTTCAGTGTTATGACTTATGAGGAGTGTACTCGTGCCCGTTTAAAGTTAAATTCAGTTGTATTAAAGAGACTGAAGAGATTTGGGCGGCTCTTAACACTGCGAGATCTTGAGAGTCGATGAGGGTGATTTCAGTGGATATGGAGCAGGGCCGGAATGAAGGGGCGGGCCCGAGAAATCCCGCCCACCAACGGCATCGTCCGGCACGATTCCCACTTGCGAAAATCCGGTAGTTGTATTAAAGCACTCACATTATTTTGTGTCGTAGTCAAGAGTGGTTATAGCAAGGTCGAGACCGAAAAATAACATACGTAGGCCACTACACAGTAGGAGTGGAGTGGGCGCAAGGCGGACAGGCAAGCTCGATATTTTTCTTGTCAAAAGTAATCAATTTCTGTTTGTATTGTGTTATTGAACTCCTTTAAAAGTTATTTGTTTTTTGAAGGTATACTAATGTTATTACATGAGCCACAACCGGACTACAACAATCACTTTAAAGTATTTATTTGTGCACTTCTTAATGTGAAATTGAAGTTTTCCAATCTTAACATCGTACGGGAAATTCACCAAATACCTGACTGAAAATACTCAAATGTTGAGCGTTACTACTAAAGCAATTTGAGACAATTATAATACACTTGTTTTCCTGGACAAATCTACGCAGAAAAAAAGTATATAATGTTTATATTAAAAAGCAGCAGGAAGATGGAAATTGGACGAAAGTAAAAATTTAAATTGGCCTTAAAAAGTGCTCACTTTACCGTGAACAGCCTATACACTGACTTGCCATTGTAAAATGGAGGATACTTGAGAACAGCGATAACCTAGTCAAATGAAATCACTATTTTCAAATTTCAAAGCATAGACTGATAATTAAATGTAACTTAGATTAGCGTTCAAACCTTACAAAGCGTTTTACTTGTACCAAATAGGCCTATGCATATATTTATAGTTTGTTTGTGGTTATATGTTGTCGAAAATCCACAATATGAAACCAAGTCAAACATGTCAAAGTAAAGCAGTTGGTAGGACGATGGACATCGTCAAGTGGGGGTCATCACACAACCATTCTCCTCCTTACCTTAGTCATTTTCTACGTAAGTATTATTAGTTTTTGTGGCCAAATAATTGTACTTTATTTAGTTTACATAGGAATGTTGTTTTAAAGCAAAGTAAATATAAGAAGATTTTTAACACAAGCGCTAAAAACAATTCAACACGAAATTTGTTTTGCCGCAACATAAACACCACCTTAATATTGACAGTACATTAAAGAGGTAACGTTGTTCAAAAAGTACTTAATATTACATTTACATTAACAGTAACTTTAGTTAATGACGACTCACAGACGACAGAATGATACTGTACTTGCAACATTAATATTGTTGTCACAATGTTGACTTTTATCTGCGTAGGTAAGCAATCGTGGATAAAATAGCGGGAGTGGGGAGTCGGGGGGAATTACCAATCCACGCACCTCCAAGGCAAGTCCCGGTGCAGTGGTATAAAAATGGGACTTCCAAATTTCTTCGCATGTTCGGATTTTCGCATTCGGGAATCGTGCCTGACGATGTCGCTGGTCGGCGGGTTTACTCGGGGATCTCCCGTTTCCTCCGTTTTCATTAAGGCGCTGCTCCATACTCATGCTCACCTCACTTCACCCTCATCGGCTCTCAAGACCGCAGGGCGCAAAAAATATGTTACTGTTATTAATTAACGGTGATTGGAATAGAGAGAAGGGAGGCGGTGTTGCGATATCGATAGAGGCGAACTAATTAAATCCCATATACTGCGGAGGCGTGTTCTGGATGGAAGTAGAAGACGACTGGAGTCGCGGGAACACACGCCATCCCTGAATTTCACGGCTAAGACCCCCCCGACGAAGCAGACACACCAAGCACGTCACGACCACAACAAGGCAGTCTGCTAATTGGGACGTGGCTGTTGTTCATCAGGGCAAGGGCTGGCTCGTTATGTAGCCGCGCACAAAGGAGGTGTATAGGATTTCGTCTCGGCGCCGGGGCGCCCCATCCGAGCAGAAGTGATTATCGATGACGTACACCTCGCTGAAATGTGCAGCGCGGGTGCTGCGCCAGGTTTCCGTTGCTGGCTGCGTCTAGATTAGCGTTGACGACTTGATTATACAAAAAAAAATTAAAAGGCGGGACATGTCGAAATTAAGCTGGACTCACAACCATCCGTCAGTCGCCCGTCCGTCAGGCGGTCACGTGACCTTCGACCTATCTCAGGGCAACTTTTTTCTATCCGTCAAATATGTCTCGAACTTTAAAGCTTGGCTCACAACCATCCGTCGCCCGTCCGTCAGTCGGTCATCCGTCGGTTTTTCCATCCGACGATAGAAAGCGACTCACAACAATCCGTCATCCGTCGATCCACCTGGCCAGAAAATCTTCAGTGTTACCAACCAACAACACGAACTTTCTCGGGCAGACACAGATGTTTTTAATTAATGTCATTAATATATTCTCTTTCCCTCTGAAAATCTACAAGTCATCTTCAGTAGAATTCAAAGGTGAAACGTAATAAAGTAAACAACTTCACTGCCTTTTGTATTCAAAAATAAAAATATAAAGTCAAATAAACAAGCGACTGTTTTCCGACAGCCATGTTCAAGGAAAGGTAGTGGGACCATCCGTCGGTCCATCGAAAGTTAAAAGTTTGAGATATGTTTGACGGATTGACGGACAGAAAAAAAAGTTGCCTTGCGATTGGTTGAAGATCACGTGACCGACAAACGGACGGATGGTTGAGAGTCCAGCTTGACTTTCGACGGACCGACAGATGGGCCACCGCCTTCTGAAGACATTCCGTAGACGCGGGTATGCACTTTGAAATAAAATGTGTTTATTTACCTTGGTGGTAAATTCAGAAATTTAAAATGTAAACAATAATTCAGTATAAATTTTTGTCGGGTATTAAAATTATTTCCCAGAATGGTTCTCCATCGAAAATGTATTTCCAACCAGAATATTCCTTCTACCAAAGAAAGATCGCGATGATAAGTTGTCACGCTGAAGATTTTGCCCGGACAGAAGGACTGAGGGACGACAGATTGTTGTGAGTCGCTTTCATCTGACGGATGAAAAAACAGACGGATGACTGACTGACTGACTGACTGACGGACGGGTGCGACGGATGGTTGTGAGCCCAGCTTTATAGTCTAATCACGTTTTCTTCACACCCCTTGTTCAACGCATTTGGTTGTTTCCAAAATATGCCACTATCATAAGAGTTTTATACTTACTTATGTTAACAGAAAATGCATCTTCTTTTCGGTAAAAATGAACTTTTAATTTAATTTAAAGGGCTTTTTAACGTTCCGAGGTTTTATACTTGAAATATTACCAGGGGACGGATTACAGACTAACTTATAACTTAACTTAAATTAACACCCATGCCTTACCCGGGATTCGAACTCGGAGCCTCCCTCGCCCCAGATCGGTGGCGCACCAACCGACTGCACCACGGGAGGTCAGCTTTTACTTATATTTTATTCATTTATTATAATGATTAAATTATGATCAATGCGAATAAAGCAGCGAGAAAGTAAGCGTGTAAGAAATAGTTCTCTTTCAAACTATTATCAATGAGTGCTTACGGATGTGGTGCGTTGTCCCTCTGGTGTCATTTTGTAGACTTGATTAGGCATTGTTTGCATGAGGCGGAGTAATATCCAGAAAGTAGAACTATAGCAGGTCTTCAGAAAAGTTGGACGTAACCGTGAATTGACGATAGATTACGTTACAAAAACGTAGTGTGCCTAAGTATATTATTTAATATACATAACTAGAGCCCCGAGTATTTCGCGTATTGAGTTGACAGCAAGCTAGGCTGGGCAGCGCTCTATACCCTCGAGACATTATCGTTGGCTTATTGGCTGCCGTGATCAAGCGAGGTCTCTGTACAGTATTGTTAAGTACTCACGCTACTGTTTCCTGCTTATCAGTGGCTCACAGCTAAACGGGGCGTGTCTAAAGAACTGCCATCCAATCACAACAGTAGGGGGAAAGAACAAGTGTTTGGAGTCCACCTCGTCTCCGGATGAACTCGCGAAATACTCGTGGCTCTATACACAAGAAATATATCTAAGAAAATTTAAAAATAAACAGTGCAATGGAACGACAGCAATTATACCAAGGTATATCATAGCGTATCTCAGATGCCGCTCCTACTTTAAGACGCATTCCGGGAGGGCTGCCTCTGAATTTGGAGGGGGGGGGGATAGGGATAATTTTATGCGTCGCTCTAAATTAATTAATGACAGACATAATCTGTTACGTATTTTTGTAGCTTTGTCTACTTTGATGCTAATTTGATAAATTTGATAAATCTTCAAACGTTCCGATGTTTTGCCAACTTCATTGAACAATAGTGAACTGTATGTTTTGAATTCACAGCATTACATTAAAGCCATTTATTTAGTTATAACAAAACCATATAAACATATGCATCTTGATACGGCTACTATTTTGTTTCTGTGTCAATTATATAGTCACCGTCTTGAAAACGATGCATCGGGTGTGCTGAAACAAGCTCCCTCACTTTTTCAATGACAGTAAGATTTTAAACTCAACTACTGTCTCCCGATTTGCACTCTGTAAAAATGTTTGTGTAGAGTTACATGTTTGTAGACTAGCGAGTCACATGTTTGTAGACTAGCCGTTAACTTCTTGAATATTGGATTTGTTTATGTCAATTACATTCCTTTTTCTGAGTATTTTGTGAATTAGTTACATATAACCTAATCTGACACCGTACGAGAGTCAAATTTTTAGTCTAATTCACAGTGTAAAAATTTAGCAGGACGCAATAAGCACGTGCTTTATGTAATGACTGCAGTATGCCGCTGGGTAAAGGATAAAGATTTGTATTTTAAAAAGCTGACTAACCGGATAGGAATAGCTATCTATAGGTTTGTTGACCTTGGAATGAACGCATCTTATCTGGCGTGGTATGCCCAATACCAAACATCATCCGGACAAGCTGTTCGGATTCCGATGTAATAATAGGATCCGCTAGCTCATTTCTATACCTAGAAACCGATTTCCTTACCTGGCTATGCAACAAATGCCCAAAAGAAAGGATTTAATTTTTTTACGCATGACCTTACCTCCCATCTCTGTACCACGTTTGATATTGTCAGCCAGTCACAAGATGGATGAAGCTGCATGTATTCCATTTTATTTCTGCCATGTCCTCAGCTCACGTATTTAACCTCGAGCGTATGTCGTCCTTTCCTCTCGGAAATGATGTGACGAAAGAATAACGAAAGTGAATGAGTCCTTTTGAAAGTCCTACTTAAGATCTACTTTTCTCATTTGTATCCTTCCGCCATATGTAAAATTTACACTGTCATGGGCCTATGTCTTTATTCATGCATCAATCAAGTTAAAAAGTGAAATTGTTGGTAACCTAAATGCATTACTATTATGCCAATTAGTCTATTCGCAGTTTCTTCAAACTTTTTTGAATCAAACCTTTGAAAAATCACTATGAATGATGTATTTGGCTGTTTCGTAAATATAGCATGCATCACAAGCTTTTTATACTCGTTTTACATTAGAATGCTTTATTTTTAATTAATTTAAACGTTTACTTATGTTATATCTTATATATTATCATATTTCAGAATATATAAATAATATGAATAAAAACAGGGGGCGAATGTGTGTGTTGGTAATGCCTCGTAATAAATAATTCTTATGGAAAATAAAATTAGACTGGGTGCGCACGAATACGGTGCATTGTCCCCTTGGTGTAATTTTCTATACTTGGTTTAACCTAAGTTAGCACGAGGCGGTAGAGTATCCTGGAAGCAGAACTTCAGCTGGTAATCAAAAAGTTGGAAGTAACCATGAACACACTATAGTACTTTAATGTGGATAAAGAAAGAAAACGCCATATTGACTTGGCACAAATGTAAACATGACACTCGCAGTGCCACGTCAACACAAAACTATTTCTCTTAATTCGCTGTGAACTTGACTGGGAGAGCATGTGTGCCAGCATGTGTGCCAGCATGTACAGTAGCATCAATCCAGCTAAAGAGAAGTGATTTTCTTAAAAGTTTGATCATAAAAGTGCTCACTTTACCGTAATCCTAAGACAAACAATAAAAGAATGACTAGATGGATATTTTTGGACATTCGCCATTGCGATGCAGATGCGTGTGATGGAAAAACAGGACTGAGCACGGACGGGACTGAGCATGACAAGTAGCCTAACCAAAGGACGAGAAATCAAATATGTGTATACAACACTGTAAAATTCCAAGAGGGAACACAGTAAAAAAAAAAAATCGGGTGTGGTTGTGGTGGGGACACGGCCGTTTGTTTTGCGTGAATACGTCTACACTGACGCGGTCGGACGCCTTGACGTTTTTTTTTTACGTCCCCGGAACCGCTTCACTCGATCATATGGGGTTTTGCGGGTGTCACTGGGTTGATTTTGAGATGCTCTTTCCAACTGTATACGATTTCTGTATTTTGACTTGGCTTTTTGACGAGTATAGGCTGACATTGTGTCATGTTGCCTTAATTTTTTTACATTAAACCCATACGATTCACCATAACCACCCCACACAACTGCCATCATACACGCAATCGATTGTTCTTGACGAGAGCTGTCTATTGAAACTTAAAAGTGCGTCGTAGCTTCTCCTAGTCAAAAGTTATACTACACGACTGTTGATTCTCTGTTCAATACCAACAAGTTTTAGTAATCAACTGTCTGTCATTTCGAGTTGCACGTTTCAAAATTGTAAACTGAAAAGTTACGGAAAGATCATGAATAGCTGTGCGTCCTAATATTATTATTATATCACCCATGAACAACGAAACGACAAATTAAAGCAGACAAGTTATACCTCCTGTTATAATTCATTTGTACTTTTTTTACATCGCTTGCTACAAGATACATGGCCTTTAATGGCTGTTCATCTACGTTAGCCACATTAGATGATTACAAAATATTTATCTTTTGTACGTGATGAAATATGCGTTTCCGGTTGGAGTTTGGGGTCCGAATTCAGTTCAGAACCCATTATTTAATGGCGCAAATGGCAGCGCGACAGATTACGAGGCATGCGGTAAAGGTTACAAATCTGCACGAAGCACGGGTCTGGTATGGTTATTATCTGGTATAGGCTATTCACGGTAAAATTAGCACTTTTGAAAGCCCTGCTTACGATCTCCTTGTATGCACTTTGTGTATTCTTCCGCCTTATGCAAAATTAACACTGCCATGGGCCTCATCACTTTATTCACGCGTAAAAGTGTGAAATTATTACAAAAGTAAATATGTCACAATTCTGGTCCATTCTTACACTCGATGCATAAAAAAAAAAAAAACAGAAAATGATCACCTAAATGGTCACCTTACACTTTTCATTCGACATTAAATTAGGGAACTACTTTTCTTACCGTCGTTACCAATTTTACTGGGCGCGTGCCACTCAGTGCGCTCGTTAAAATATATACAGGCAGATGTAGTGACTTTTATCCAAGGTTGAGTTCAAAAGTGCTCAGTTTATTGTGAACAGCAAAAATGAGCACTTCTGAAAGTCCTGCTTAAGATCTACTCGTAAACACGTTGTGTATTCTTCCACCCGATGTAAAGTTAACATTCCCATGGGCCTCGTCATTTTATTGATGCGTCAGTCAAATGAAACTGTGAAATTATTAAGAAAGTAAACACTTTATAAATATGCGCATTTTTACACTTCGTTGCATAAAAAAAACAGAAAGTAAAAGAAATAATTTTAAGTTATCACAAATGGTTACCTAACACTTTTTATTTGACGTTAAGATATGGAACTACCTTCCATCCATTGTTACCAACATTACTGGGCGAATGTCACTCAGTGCGCCCATTAAATATATATGCATGCAAGGACAGTGATATTTTCTAAGGTTCATTTCTAAATTGTTCACTTTATCGTGAACAGCGTTTATGATCATTGTGTGTTCTTCCCCCATATGCAAAATTTGTCATTGGCTGATCACTTTATCCATGCGTCGGCCAAGTGAGAATATGAAATTATTAGAAAGGTAAATATTTTTACAAATTTGCTACTTCTCATACTTTTATGCGTTAAAAAAACAGAAAGTAAACGTGAACAGCCGATAACATGCTAGACTCCGAATAGCTCTCAATTCGTTTATCCTTCGTTTGGAGCACTGTTCAGATTATGGACTTTGATAGGAAAAAACACTTTCGGGGCGGGATAAGACTGAAAAAACACATGGCCAAGCCTAACGGAAAATGGGACAAAGAAAATATAAGCAGAAGGTGAACATATTACCTGTGTTGAAGAGTGTACAGAAATTGGAGCTCTAGCCGAATGTAAAGTTATTACCTGAAAATTGCTGGTCAATAGCGTCAGAACAAATATCATTAGCGTGTTGAGATTGGTTCTAAAATTTGGGGTTAAAAAAATAAAGCCTCAAGATGGTGCCTACTTCATAGGTGGGCGCGCCATTGATGATCCTCCACAAAAATTTATGTATATATAACTTTTTATAGCGGTCATTAAGTAAATTCTGATAAAAACCATTAAAATATGTCTACAGGTATCTCCACTGCTCCCTCGCCCCATAAAAAAGTTAACATTCTTTAAAAACACTACAACTTTTAGATAGAGAGCTACTTTACTGTAGGGAAGATGACTGCACCCCCTTCCACCCTCCTGGACTCTTCAATGTTAATTTTGGTAACGTTATTCTACAAACTGACTTGAAAAAATATTCTATGTTATTTCAAGAATAGCAATGTAAGATTTTCATTTTTACATACACGGAATTTCGACTAATAATTATTAGGTGGTGCAGCATTTAAACGGAAGGCGCGCAAACAATTACAGCATCTCATTTAGATGTGTGTCGAGCACAGAATCGGAAATCCTTCATTCAGTTCCTCCGGTTATACGGTAGCGCACGTCTTTCTCACATCCGGAATGCCGTGGGTTTGAGATGGTTGGTTGCACCGAAGTGTAGATTTCGCAAAGTAGTTTTCCATCTTCAGTTAACAGCAGTTCCTATTCCGTTATGTTTATATGGCGATTAGTTTCTGCTCATAAAAAGAAACAATTTTTTAAAATATTCATTCTGTTGCTAAGATGTGTTCATAAAAGGCCGTGGGGATCGTGTCACACCTTTGTAGCAATGAGAAGGATACAATTTTAACAAGTGACTTTTACACGAAATGACTAGAAATCTGATCACCGAGTTGGTAATAAAATAGTTTGGAACAGTGGAACATCACGTTTGTGATGTAATTCTCAATGTAATAAAGTACAAATCAGCCGATTGCTTGCAAATTGACATAAAAGTAAACTTTATTATTTATAGGTATTTTACTACATATAAATCAATTTTTTTATTTTTTCTCAACAGTAAAAAAATAACCTATTTATAACTAAAATCTAAAATACTGCACGTATTTTGTTGTCTGTTCGTGTGTACTATAATTATCAAGTGTCAACAATTGTATACTTTTTTTTCTAGTAGTAAGGCATAAAGAGGCCCTTGATTTTCATTTGGTTTTAAGTACCTCATGCCTTCGGTTAACTATACAGGTAATTTTTTTATTTAACAGTCTAAGTAGTTGCCATTTTTTAAAACTTACTTATTCAGCGAATTTAGCTTGAGGATGAGGTATTTTCTCAGACGTGACGATTTTATGGATCAGATGAACATATAACTATAGGCTGTTCACAGTAAAGTGATCACTTTTGAGGCCCTAGTTACTTTTTCCTTTCAGCCATATTTAATTATTTAACCACCTTTTAAAATAAATATTACAGTGTAGGTAGTAAATAGAGTATGTATTTTTCATAGCACTCGGAAGTTAATATCTGACGCTAAAATAAAATGACTATTATTCTAAATGAGACGGCTTTCAAAAGTGTCCACTTTACCGTGAATAGTCTATACCTACACATATGCGTTACTCGGGGCTCGAAAGCAGAACACCTCGCGCTATAGCTCGGACAATAAACTAACTAAAACATGGAGAGAGAGAGAGAGAGAGAGAGTGTCAGCTCTCAGCAGTAAATAGCATCTTCGGTTCTTAACAGCCGATGAGGGAGGTTTAGGCGAGTATGGGGCAGCCGCGGAATTAGGAAGGGGTGGAGGGGGTAAGGGGTGATCCTCGAGAAAACCCGCCGACCAGCGGCATCGTCCGTCACGATTCCCACATACGGAAATCCGGGAGCGACTCGGTCGGCGATTGAACCCGGTTCGCCATGGTGGAAGGTGAGAAGACTAACCGCTCAACCACCGCGGCAACCAGGATCTCCGAACCTGTGCAGTGATAATGGTGAAAATATGCTGTATTAGAAGCGATACTCCGTATTAAATCTACCATACTAAAAAAAAATGGTGGTCATAATTAAGTTCTTGTGTAGTCTGCAATTCCAGGAACTGGAATTAACAAACTTGTTTTGTTTTGACGTTGACGATTGGCGAAAGAGAAATAAACTCACAAGGTCAGATATCGTAAATGTACGGAAACAATCAGACCAGAACTGCAGTTGAATTACTAACGTATAGTGGCTGTGATAAGTGCGGCCACTTCCCGCTAACTACAGCCACTTAAAACGAAATGCGTGCAGTTAACCGCACAGTCCATGCGACGTAGATTAGGTAACATAAACATGTACGCCTCGCAGTCGTTAACATGATGTAACTATGCAACACACTATTTAATGTAAAACACTGAAGCCTTTGGCTAACGAAATCTGGAGAAAAAAAACCAGCAAAGTTTTCGGTAACAGTAGGACTATGGAAATAAAGTTTTCGCTGTGTGGTTTAAGGGCAAAACAATGTGGGCTTTTGAGCGTGAGTTTGATAGATAAAGTCTCGGTTATCCATAAGAACAGACTATTTTTTAAACATCATGACATCACCAAGTACAAAACCTGTTGGGTCGCCAAAGGAATTGAGCCCACAACTTCAAAATATTAATGAAATTTGTTTCAAGACTCACTCAAGGTAATTACTATTTATTGCTAGGGCCGCCTATTTTAAGCGAAAATATTAACGTACATGGGCTGTATTTGAATACCTTACATGCATAAATCTACACTGAGAAAAAAGTTTTGTTGAATCAAACCAGATTTGTTTGGTGCAACCGTTTGTATAGGGGTAAATACATATTTTGTTGCTGAAACCAAATTATTTTGTTGTTCTCATTTGGTTACCCCAAACTGTTAGATTTGTTTGGCTACACGTACATTAAACAGTTTGGGCCGATATAAAAAAAAAAATTTTAAGTTCGACCGAGTTTCGCGCCTAAATCACCTGCGTCCGAGTGCTACGCCTTAGTAATGTCAGCTAATGTGACAACTGTAGACGCCGGAAAGCTTTTAAATATATATACTTCAAATATTGGGCAATGTGAGCACACAAATATGTCAAGTATTTCAGTTTTACTTGTCAGTTTCTTGTTGTATTTTTTTATTTGTGTGTTTGCACGATTGTTAAGCATCAATAGATGCACAAACAAACATGCTTACTATCCTAATTACAACAAAAAAAAATTCTCGAGCTGTATTTTAGAATGGAGGCAGCCAAATGAGTGGCCAGACAAATATATTCAGTTAATTCAACAAAATATTAAGTTGACAGTCTAAATTCTTTGGCCCAACTCAGAGATTTTGTTTATTCAAACATATATATTGAGACAAACGAAAGTCATTTTGTTGCTTTTTTAATTTTGTTTGCACACAGTATATTTTGTTAGGGCAACTAAATATATATTTGGCTCTATACAAACAAATATTTTGTTCGATTTTCTCTCAGTGTACACATTTGTTTTGGTTATTGGTCTTGTGTCTTTATAATTTATTTTTTACCAGGCTGGTCTAATCGAAATAAAGATACTCCGATAATGAACGTACGTGATTCGCGTGTAAACAATTCAAACGTACGACACTTAAAATCATCCAGTCATGGAAGTGGATCTGAACTAAATAGTTTTGGACCACACAACTAGTCGGTATTTTCGCTAAATACAGGTCATCATAATTATCGGTAAACTTTCTGAAATGTAATGGAAGTTTTTAACCTGTACAGGGCAGAAATGAACTCTATTGACAAACTTCGGCAGGTGATTCCTCATACAAAAATATGGCATACAATGTATATATTATATATATAACCTAATGCCTATTACACACAGTTAACTTTCTGGGACAAGAAGGTGTACACCTTTCTTGTTCAAGTCAACTTGCATCGTGTGAGTGGCTAACTTGTTTGCAAGTTGCTTGCATGCAAGAGCTTGCGTGCTAGCTAGAATCGTTTAGAGGCAGTTCTATCTTTCATTCACCTTCTTGTGCTAATCTTTGTTTACATTTGCATTTTATAAATTTATGTAGCTCCCGCACATTTATCTATGCTAATTTTGTTTAATTGAGAGTAGAGAACAGATTTTAATTCTGTACTACTGATTTGTTTGGTTTGTAAAATCTTGTTGTGTTGTGATGGAAATAAGTGACTGGGATGCTGCAAACATTCAAGTACTACCACTGTGTGTCGAGCATTTACATGGGACTTGACTACAAGAGGGTTTTCACCTTCTTGTTCACGTTTTGGTCAACATCCTCTTGTTCACAAAAGATGTCCATCTGTATCAGGCTTAAGTCTATTCCGGAAGAATGTAACCACCCTCGAAAGTGTAGCTAAAGCAGGCGTTTATTGCTAGTAACAGAGAGCAAGAGTGAGACACAGATCTCCGAGTTCCTGGATGATGCATTATTGAACGACGAAATGGAAGCAATAAAAAATTGGGTGCGGATATCAACTCTCTTCCATAAAAAAGGATAGATTCGAATCCCGTTTGCGCATTTGAAAAAATGTAACTGTCCGTAGTATTTTGTTTCTTCCTGTAGCTCAATATTCTTCAGTAAAAGTTAAACGAAAAGGCCATATTGGGTTTCTCAGTTAATCGCCACCGTTTACGAGAAATTAATGCATTTTTTCGAACACTACAGAAGTTCCAATTCTATATGCATTAAGTTATCGACAATGACATGTAGAGTAAAAACATAAGGCAATTTTTTTTTAACATGTAGGGTAGATTATTAATCCACAGGAACTACCCAAAAATGCCACATAGTTACAATAATGAACATATTGGGCTCCAGCCCATCTATTTTATGGAAGGGGGTTGATATACACACATAATATTTAATGACTTGCGCATATCGTCGGCCAGTAATGCATTATCCAGAAACACAGAGATTTGTCTCTCATTCTTGCTGTGTTACTAATAGTAAACGTCTGCTTTAGCTATACTTTCAAGGGTGGTTACATTCTTCCGGAATAGACTTAGGCTATAGATTATATAAAGTCTATTCGCTGTTTCTTCAAACTTTTTAAATCTAACCTTTGGCTTGCAGAGGTATTTCCAGTGATGTTTCTGTAACTTTTACATTGGCAAGATAAACAAGCGCTTCGCGTATATTTGACCTTATTGTACGATGCATAAATATTATAGTTTGTTGGTTTTACCAGATCACGCACAATATTATACTAGTTCCTCGAAAGATTGGAATCAACCATTAGAGCCAAAGCTTGACCTGCTAAAAATTCGGCCAGACCCGGGAGGGATGCATTCCAGGCTTTCTTGAACTTGGTACCCCTTGTGGGAGAAGGATCACAAAGATCTTGGACGACCGCAGAAGAGTCGCATTTTTCCGCCTTTCGTAGTTTGATTTCGGTGGCCATTGCCTATTCCTCATGAATAGGGAAAGGTGTTTTTCGCGAAAATATTTATGGCCATCCTAGACTTCAATATCCTATGTCCACAGACATAATTTTTTTTTGTTATTGGCCGCATGTCTATGTGAGAATTCATGTTTCTATTTGACTGGGCCAATCGTAATAAGGTACTCCGATACTGAATGTCCATGATTTTAGAGCACACAACATTTAAGATACACACAACATTTAAGAATCACCCAACCACGAAAGTGCATAAAAACATAATTATTTTGGAGTAAAATTGGTCTTGGAATCTTTTCACGAAAAACACTTGTCTCTACTGATGACTGGTTGACGGTTTTTCGTGTTCGAACTTGTGAAGTACAGTCTTGATAATCCTTCTGAAGCCTACCAGCTCGGAATAGACCTGATGCAGTACTTGACTAATCAGGCACAGATTGAAGCACAATATCAGAAAACATTCATGTGTTTCTTAGCCATGATGCATTGTTCGTTACAGACGTTCAAGATGTCTGTATGCTTTCTTCCAATTGTCCTCCAATTTACTGTTTGAGGAGCCTTTATGCAACTCTGAAACACCCAATGCATCAATCACATATGCTAATATCGCATCAGACCATTTTGTTGACGATTGTTACACCCAGATGTCAAAACACAGCAAGAAGTGAAATTTCAGGACCCAGAATTTTCTTTTGGATTCACTAGGGTAAACTGTTCAAATATCAACACTGAATAATTTACTTTAACCTTATTAGTTCTGTGTAATGAAGCGTATCGAACTATTTGGATGATGCAATAAAGTGTTACAAGTGGAAATCTTACCTTAAAAACCTGTATAGGTTGTTCATGGTAAAATGAGCACTTATGAAAGCACTGATTAAGGTATACTTATTTCCACATTGTGTATTCATTCGCCTAATGTAAAATTAACATTTCCATTGACCTAATCCCTTTATTCACATATCGGTCTGGTGAAACTGTCAAATTATTAGAAAAGAACATTTTTTTAACACAGTAATTTTTGCAATTCGATGCATTAAAAAAGAGAAAGCAAAAGAAGTAATTTAACATATCACAAATCGTTACCTAACACTTTCTATTCAACGTTAAGATATGGAACTACTTTCCCTTCATCGTTGCTAAGTTCACTAGGCAAATGTCACTCAGTGCGCCCAATGAATATATAAATTTATGGCGGTAGGAGCAGTGACTTTTTTCTAAGGTTGATTTCAAAAGTGCTCACTTTATCGTGAAAAGCCTGTAGACAATAGTAAGACCCAGGGGGGGAGGGGCACCGATTTGAGGCCTGAGAGTAATGGTACTCGAGGGAGATGCAGGTGACAGCCGGGAGCAGACAGTAGCTCGCCCGTGCCATGCCTGTACTCCAGCCCACGCTTGTCTGCTGCACTGCTACTACAGGCTAGTTGTAAAGTATCATTTTCTTTTTTATTAATATTTTTTGTGGCTTACTGAACCAGGAATATGCAGTATGCACCGTGAACATTTTTGTCTGTAACTTTAATTTCTCCTGTCTGTTTTAATTATTTATTTATTTATTTACTGAACTGTGCATAGTGTAAATAGCTAATATTCTCGTTAGTTTTAAAATATGCCAGGTTTGTGCCATGCAAAATTGTAAAAACTACAAAGAGAAAACAGGAGGATCTGCAAGTTACGTTAGATAAAAAAAAATAGATCTTTCGAAAAAGTGCAAGAAATTATAAATTCTATCACAAAACTGTGAGAATTTGTTTCGAAAATTTCACCAATGATGACTACCAAAGAGATTTGCATACTGAGGTAATGGGAGAGGAAAGAAGAAAACTGCTGAAACTAGAAGCATTTCCAAATAAAAACTTGCCAAACAGAAAGGAAACTGTTGATTGCACAAGAAGCAAGAGGCTACATTGCATAAGCATTAAAAGGAAACTTGTTGACGAGTTTATTACAACAAAACCAAAATAACTTCGATCAAGTGATAATGAAACAGTATCACAGGAAAAGTATCAAATCTCTGAAACTGAAAGTATTACTGCTAATACTGAAGCAGCTCTACCACTTAATTTTAAACCAGATCTGCACTTCCAGAAAGAGAGAGACCTACTCAAATTGCGAATTTTTGCTTTAGAAAAATAGCTTTACCAGAAAAGAAAATTAGTTAAAGTTACGAAAGCAAAACGAAGTTCTGAAGTCACAGTTACTTATTCTGAAATTTACCCACAAATGATGTAAAGTATCAGTCAGGCAAAAATTAAGGAAGATTATAGGAAACCTCTTCACTCCTAAACAAACAGAAAAGCTAAAAAATAAAAGCAATAGGCAAGTGTGGTGGGAAGACAGATATAGCTGCTGCCATTATGTTACATTCTATCTTGTGTAAAGGTTATTCTTATTTAAGGAAGACAGTTGGCATTCCTCTTCCTGGCCTGTCGACTCTACAGAAATCGATGAGAAATGTGAAATGCGCTCCAGGAGTCCTCAAAGAAGTTTTGACTGTTCTGCATGCAAAGTCACAAACAATGACTCTTCCTGAGCGGCTCATGGTTCTTTCTCAGAATGAAATGCAAATCGATGGAAGGTATTGTTATGATAAAACAGCTGATCAGATGTTCCATCCATGCAAAAATGTGTAAGTGATAATGGCAAGATGACTCGCCTCCAAATAGAAGCAACCAAATTTTATGATTTCAACACCAAGGTCACTCTAGATTTACTTTTTCATGTTATTAAAAAGTTCGAAGAAAGAGGATTTATTATTGTTGCAGTAGTCAGTGATATGGATGATAGTAATCAAGGCCTGTGGAGAAGTTTAAGTATATTGGTTGGAAATGTTTCATTTCCGAACCTGTCAGACATGAAAAGAAATGTGTGGGTTTTTGCTGACATTTGGCATCTTATAAAATTACTGAGAAATAACTTTCTTGATTATGGCATACAGTTGTGTAATGGAACAGTAATGTGCAAAAATACATAAGAAATAAAATAAAAAACAAGGAACTGAAGCTATGTCCCAAGCTATCGGATGTGCATTTAGACATCAAATGCAGTGCATGGCCGAAATTTATTATATGCAGTGCTACTGTTTCACATCATACTGCTATGTGTCCTTTGGTAGATTACAAAAGTCAGCCAGAAATAGGGAAATCTTTTGAAGTAGTGGATAAATTATTTGTTGTCATGAACTCCAGATTCATCAAAGATTAAAAAAAACAGCATCACAAAGCATTTGGTCTATTCATTCACAAGCAAATTGGCATTTTATAAATCATGGAAAATGAAACAGCAAACATGAGAATATTGCAACACAAATGTATAATGCTGTTCCAGAGAGGCATATCAGAAACAATATACTCACTTCGTGCACTGTGTGAATTTTTTTATGTGAGATATTCATTGAAGTGCATCCTCACATCTCGCCTCAACCAAGATATTCTGGAAAGATTTTTTTTCACAGATTAGAAGTGTTGGACTTGGAAACCAAAACCCTGCAGCTGTGGATTTCAACTACAGGCTACATTGATGGTTGTTAGGATGCGAAATGCCTTTGCCATTTGGTGTGTGTTAGTGATGACAGCTTGGCTAACAATACATATTTGACATGCCAAAAGTTTATTACTTTAAACACTTGTCAAAAGGAACGAGTGCAAAATACAACAGAGCATCAATTCTGTGATGTGTCCTTCCCTGACATGACAACAGAAGTGAATGGAGCTGTGCATTATGTTGCTGGCTACCTAGCTCACAGCACCAGTGATGGAAGTCTCGCCTCTGATGTTCCTGCAAATGAAGATATGTTGATTTGCTGAGATACACTCTTAATTAATTAAATGATTGTCAGTAAATACACTTCTTATGGCATTTTCTTTTGTGTTTGTTTAGATGGATAGATAGAAAAAATAGTAGAGGTGGTGTAACTATTCTGTCGCCAGCCTTTCTAAATACTGTAAAAGATTATGGTACCACAGCTCCGAGGTCGGCATGGCACTGTCTGGACGAGACCACCCTTGCAGACATAACAAGAACACCACCCCTGCACCTGTAACAGCACACATACACACTTCTGTTTCGATGTTGCACCCCTGATCACCACCCAAACAACATGTGGGATGCTTATGGACAAGCAACCATCAGTCCCAGAGGTCACCAACACCACTGTCAGCTAATCATTTTAGCCATACTACATGGGACATACTACAAGACACAAATACCACGTCTGTAGGTGAGGCTGGTATGATATATATGAGAGTGATTTGGTTACAACACCAATACAGAATGGATTACCGAACTCGATCACAAAGAAACAGAGACAGTATGAAACAACAAAATGACACAGCACAGCCCAGACTAAAAGGGGGATAGGTAGAGGCTAAAAACTATTTAAGAATTCATGCAGCTTAGGCATGGGTACCAGACCCCTTAGTGGTAAGCAATACATCTACCGACATCCACATTCACATCACCCCATTTTGGGATAAGCGCTGCGACCAGGGGGGGGGGGGTGAAAAAAAACTGAATTCCCCGGGTCAGAGACCCAATATAGACGACATATCCCCAGGTGGATATTATCGGTGTGTTCAAAATGCAGAGGAGTATAACCAAAATAAGACAAGATGTCAAATAATAAACAGTAAATACTTAGCAGTAGATATATAAAAATATACATAGTGACTGAATATGAAATGGTACATGTAGTGCATATGCTAGTAACATGAACTCAACAAGGGGAGGATGTGACATCCCCTGCCATAAGCACAGACATTCTACTAGCACCAGCTTCAATAAAAAAGCAACACACATGATAGCATCATTATACAGCTACTATATGTCCTCGAGTGTGCCTCCAATTGCTAAACGTGCACCAGGACACTGGTCATACGCCTGTGCAGGACTTGGACTCCTTCGCGCATGTTCTCCACTGTACGATTAGCCAACATATGTGACAGGGCAGATCAGGCCCACCGTGAGTGCTCCCATATGCTGGAACCAAGCCATAAAGTATACAGAATGTGCTGAAGATGACTCGCATGCAGTATACTTGGGGGAGAATGATCTGAAGTGGGGTGGAACCAGAGTGTGGGGAATAAGAACCGATTGTACGCAAGGTGCCATAGCATACAACTGGCCAGCATGTCTAACCATCTGTAGTATGTTATCCAATGTGCTATAAATGCTCACAGCACAGACATACACACATTGGCAACACACTTGAAAAGAACATTATACAACTTCTGGACATACTCGCCATGCCATCCAGGCAAGCCAATACAGCTGGTAGGACAGCTATGACTCCTACATATGCTACAGTGTGTTGGAAGTGGAGCAGGAGAACGCCAGCATACCTGACAGGATTCCTATATATATCCTGCTTGAAGCTCCAGCATGCACACTCTCCTAGTTTATTGCAGAAGAGGGGAGCAGAAGAACTTCAGCATCTATGGTCGCGAGGTGAGGAACTGCTTCCTACTATGCATCCCAACCCGGTTGCCCTCCCAAAAGCAGACACATATATATATATATAAGGATTTGTGCCTGCCCGGGTATGTGTGCACCAAGATTTACCCAATGCAGCCATAGGGGAAGGTGTGTATTCGATTGTCCAAGATCTTATGCTTGTTGTCTATCCACAACAGTGCGAGCTTATTGCTGCATTCTGTTTAGACATTGGGGTGGTGCAACCTAATGCTATGGACCTGCACCCTCACAAGTTGGTGGTCCAGACGATGCTCTTCTGAACCCCCTTGGCCTGCCTCACGACCATGTCCATGCATGCATAAGCTTACAATATGGCCCTCAGCCCAACAAACTCCATCATGTCATCCCCCCTGCACTCATACTTAAACGTGACAATAACCTTCACATTGGCATTGGAGTAGCAAGGATGAGTGGGAGGATAGCTGCTAGATCAAACTCGGCCATGAACACAGGGTCTGAGGCCCAGTTGTGGTAGAAATCCTGGCACAATATGGCCATGATGAAGGAATTGGTATCCATGTATACCAACCCAATGTCAGGGCCATACCGTGCCTTCATTAAATCATAATGGAAGCAGTCCATAGGATCTTCAACAGGTCCAGTACTGCAAAGCTGGCATACATTGGTTTGTGGAACAATATATGCTCATGAGTGAGCTTGAGAAGGGTTTCGCTATATATTGTCCGACAAAGGAATGCCGGCTTGAAGATGAGCTTTCTCACACACACCTTGGTGCAGATGAGCTCCATCCACTGGTGGTTGTGCTTGTTCTCCATCAGCTTGCCGTAAGTAGCATTGTTCATTAGTGTGAAGAAGTCTTTCTTGAAGGCATTTGCAGCAGCCTGGCATTCGGTGGTGGTGATCTCTATGTGCGGCTTCAGCCATGCCTTCTGGTGGAACTTCAAGACCTGGTAGACAACCATTAGCAAAAGCCCATGTGCCAATACCTGCTTGAGGGTGACATTGTGGATGATGTAGTGCGTCTTCCCCTCAAGAGTGCTCATCAGCTTGGGCTGTCTGGACCTGGGGGGGGACAATTTTATGGGAAGGAACAGCAGGTCATTATGGTCCTTGTGTAGCACAGCAGGGTAGTCTACATCCACCTCCAATATATATCCAATTGATTCATCATCTAGCACTGACATCACATCAATATTGGTGCTGCTCAATTTAAACCCTCCATAGAGCAGGGGCGGGGTCATTACCCATCCTTACAGGTTATTATTGTCGACATACTAAAGGTAGGTAGATGACAAATAAATGGTGGGTAGGTCCTTGTTGTTTGCCACCACATGATGTGTGATGTATTGGGCCACCCCTCTTCGGATACCAGCCTTGATGAACAGGTGGGCATCGTAGTCGATGAGGAGTTTCAACTGCACACCCATCCTGGCAACATTGCATCGAAGTAGAACGCCAGGGAACTCACATTCTGGATGCAGTCCAGTCCATATGTTGCCAGACAGAGCACCCTTAAGTACTTAAAGGCATCACAGAGGAGGATGTCAGTTGTGAGTTACAGTTCTGTGTACATATTCAATTATGTGCATCTGAAGGTTGCCCAGACCATCTGCACATGGTGGTACACTTCCTTGCTGATGGTGGTGCCAGTGAGCCTGTTAGCAAAGGACACAATGCCCAGCATCTGCAGCTCATCGAGTGTCCTCAAACAATATGATGTAATCATAGGTGAACACACTGTTCCAAGTCACCAACTCGAACTGCCAGGGATTGGTGAAGACCACTGCCGTGGTCCCGAAGTCTGCAGATGGCAGGTTCTGGGCGGGCATTGCGAAGCTGGCAGACAAGAACCTGTAGGTGTCGATGAGCTGTATGGTAAACTGACTCCCTAGTTAATTGCTAAAGGTTATCAATTTTTGCTCGGTGTTTGGGATGATGAAAATATCCTTCAGTTTGTATCCAATAAGTGTGACGATAAAATGTGAATTGTACACCAGGTTGTGAAAGAGGATCAGCAGGTGTTTGGGGTGGCAATGGAGCTTGTTGCAGTTGTTAGATGCCACCCCAATGAGCGCCCCTCTGAAGTGGCAGTGGTCACGAACCTTCCAGTTATTGGCTCTGGTGAAGGAACTCGAACATAGATAACAAGTGGTGGCCCTTATGTAGCGAGCACATTCACCTGCTGTCAGAGGTTGCATCGGCTCGGACTGGCTACATGTCTCTTTCACCAGAGCACTGATCCTCACGACTTCCACAATGAAGTGTCCATCAGCATTCTCCCCTGTGTAGATCTTCAAGTCTGTGGGGAGGCCTGTGGTCTTGGCTGGCGGTATGATGTCATTGTCTACCTTGATGAACACCCCATAGCTGAAGGTCATGTGCTGTTGGTATCTATAGATATACAAGGTTGTTGGGTCATGTTAACATATCTGGACAGGTTGCAGGTATGCCTCGAAATCTGGGTACATTAGTATAGGTACTTTGTCGACCTGATGGGAGTTCTAAAACCTGAGCACAGAGGACTGGCCATTCTCCATGGTGGGCATGTCGGCCACATGGTCGCATGGTCATTGCAGTATCTCCTGTGCTTGGCCAGATTCTTGGCACTATTGAGCCCTATCACATGCATCGTATGCTCGCAGACATCTCTTGCAAACATAGATGGCATTCACATGGTCAGTCAAGCATACAAAACAGGAGAAATCTACTATGAGGCAGTAATGCACACTGCTATCTTCCATAATCATGAGGAAGAGATCCCAGTAAGTGGCTGTTCCTCCTTTGAAATTCATATTGGGACGATGGCATTGTCTTTCTCATGTGTAGATATTCACACTGAGTACCAAGTTCTTCTGCTCGAACAGTGATACTTGATGCAGAGGGGTGGGGAAGGCCAGGCCAGTGAAGTCGAACCTGGCCTCCAGATTGAGGTAGTGCTGGTTGACCTGTTCACTGTCCCTCCCCACTAAATAGCATCCCAGGATCGCCCATTTGAAGCACTGCTGGTCGTGGTTCTTGGAGTTGATGATGGCCTTCTTTGGGGTGATTGCAGCAGGCAATATAGGAGGAGGTTCGAAGGCGTCGAGCTTATTGATGTGTAGCTGGAGCCTCTTGACCATGGTAAGAATCCAGCTACTGCCCTTCCCCATGTAGTCTGCCTTCTCCTGGGATATATTCACAATGGCAGTCATCACTGCATCTTCTACTTTGGCTACATTGCAGAGTGGTATGTTCATCTTGAATGCCTGTTGATCAGACTCATCCTTCTGTGGCTTGGGCTTACAATGCATACACTCTAGGAAGATGTTAAAATTGTATGGTTCCCTGTACAAATATCTCCTGCTTCAGTTGGCTGATGATGCCAGCCTTCATACTCTCGATGTAGCCGCAAATATCGATAGCATCACTCGAGGTATTCTCCATGATGTATGTCTGCATCACACCCCTAAATGCACTCTCCTCATCCATGAGCTTGTGCTTGTTGGCTGCACTGGCCCCACTGAAGATTGGGGTATGCCGTGGGCATCATCCCTCGGTGGTGATCTCGTATGCAGGCATGTAGAGCGATGGCGGTGGACTGGTCAACAGTCCCAGCTGGGGTGAGGTGGAAGGCCTAGGCTGAGCAGTGATGGCAGAAGGCTGATAATAAATCTTGTGCGAGCATTTAGCAGGTGGTGGTGCAGGTCCCAAACACGTCATACTGTGAACACGCAAGTTATACTGCCTGGTAAACTGCCTAATGCAGCTCCCACGCCCCAGGGACTTGGCAATGAGATTGGCCCAACAACCATGTTTGTGCTGCCTAACATCACTGGTATGTTTGAAACCATCATTTCAGTACTTGCAAGGGACTGTAGCAGCTTGCCTGGATAGCCCTGTTCATGTGGCTTAATGTCTGTCTAGGATGTTGGTGCAGGTATAGTACTTCCTGCACATATTGAAGATGAGTGGCTGTGTCTCTCTGAAGAGGTTGAGGGCACAGTTCCTCTTGGGCCAAAGACTGTTTGGACAACCTGTGAAGGCGAGATCGCAAAAGCCACACTGAAGGGCCTGCCGCCATATCAGAGCTGCGACAGTAGGTGATGAGATTGCAAAAGCCACACTGAAGTACCTGGTGCCATATTGGAGTTGCAAGAGTAGATGATGGTGATGGCTGAAATTGGGTGAGAGGAGATGATATTATTGATGTAGCAGGTGATGATGGATGCTGCAGTTGTTGTGACTGTGATGATAATGATGACGGTTGTGATGGTGGTGAAGAAACAAAGGTGAACAATGGTCATGAAAAGCCCATTGTAATGAAAGAAGAACAGGCTAGTCAATGATGGAAGGCCTCTCACCATCTACTTCTTCATCGACTCAACTGGGGGCTGTGTCACAGGTGATGGAGCTGGGCTCAACACCACTCATGATGAAGAAGGTAGGCCAGTAGGAGGTGAATCCCTATGGACCACAGTTTAGGCCTAAGGAGCCTGCAAGGGGAGTGTGACAAAACCTTAAACCCAACAACATAGTTACATACAAACATGAACTAAAGTAGGGGTAAAACAAGTGAACATTATTGGGAAAATATGTTCTTAAGTAGGTGTGAGGGCATGAGCTATAACATAGGTTATTGTGTAGTAATAATAATATAATGCCACCCACTTGGTATGAGTGGAATCCAAACATGTATATACTTATTTATTGTTTTAATGTATTTTCTCAAGCAGATTACCTTGGAGTGCTCCCAGGCATCATTGCATGATGCATTTTGCTTATGTACTATACGGGATATGTGACATGGGCAGGACTGACTATGTCCGATGTGTATTTACATTTCAAACAAATTTTTTTACCCAAGCAGATTACTTCGCAATGTCCGCAGGCATGTTGCATTTTGCTTGCATGCTATACGGGATGCATGGCATGGGTGGGACTCATACATTCTGAAGTGTATTTAATTTTAGAAAATTTTGCTTACCCGGGCAGATTACCTCAGAATGTCCCCAGGCATGTTGCATTTTGCTTGCACACTATACGGATGCATGACGTGGGTGGGACTCACATGTTTCAATGTGTTTTTAATTTTTGAAAAAATATTTTTACCCAAGGATATTACCTTGGAATGTCCCCAGTCATCATTGTGCAGAGCATTCTGCCATGGCATGGGTGAGCCACACATGACCAGCAGTGATAATTAACATAGAAATTACACATTTATTTTTGGGCAGATCTTAATGCCGAGGTCTTAAGAACCATTGAGGGTGTGATGATGTGAGTATAAAGCATCATCGGAATAAAGGGGCGGGAGGTACCTACAGCATTGCCTGACATGATATTTATTTATTTAAAGAATATTTTATGAAGTGTTTTGGCCAGCTCTTACAGTCGATGAGGGCGAGGTGACGTGTGTGTACGACCAGAATAAAGGGGTGTGAGGTCCCCGGCACATCTCACACTCATGAAAAACAACATAAAACAAACTGGTGGCCTGATCAGGACTGGAACCCGGACCACCTTGATGGAGGGGAGAGCATGCTATGGTACCACGTACTGGTCAAGAGCCCCCATCGCACTTGTGCACAGGCTGGCTAATACAGATTTTACTAATGATAATACCACAGGTTACGGCTAATCAAACGCTCAAATACGCACATGTGCACAGAGTAGTCCCATTGGTGAGTACAAATCGTGTACTTCTGTATATAAATATTACCTTTCTTTTACATTTCATAGTGTACACACATCGGAAATATATACCTGCACTGTATCCCGAAATTAGCGTCCCATTGTAGTGCGACAAGAGGGAGTCAGATCAGTGTGTTTTGTTGTCGCAGTTTTGGCCCTGGAATGGGCGGCATTTTTATTACCAGCACATTGACGGCAAGAGGGGGAGAGCCTATTGTTTATTCAACCAGGTATCGTGAGAAGGAACGGCCGGTGGTTGTTATCACATTGACTGCTAAGAAGGGATGCATTGTAACAAGCTATTGTCTTCTCAACCGGACTTTGTGGGGGAAACTCCGGACTGTCTACATCTCGAGGGGGAACTAAGGTGTCGGTGGAGATGTAGCCGGTAGCTACACACCTGCTGGTGCGTACGTGGTGCGTATGCAACATAGCTCGGAGGGCAGATACTCTGTCAGCGTGTCCTGAATGCGGCGGGGCTCGGAGGGACACAGCGGCATGCTGTCACCTGAATACTGCATTTTTTTGTGTGTATGGCCAATAGGCTATTCATAGTAAAGTGAACACTTTAGAAAGCCCTCTCTGTTTGAATAAAATTCAATAAACCATTTTATCTTAGCCTTAGATGGTAATTTCAGAGCATATCAATGTTTATATATAAAGGCAGATAAAGTATAATATATAGCTGAAGGGCCTCAAAAGTGCTCTAGAGGGTTATGTTCAACTGCATGTCGATGTTTTTTGTGTACCTTTCTACACAATACTGTTCCCCAATTTGCTGATTACTTGTAGGTGTTTAAGGGCTTTCAAAAGTACTCATTTTACAGTGAACAGCCTATATATCATCGAGCATGCATCACACATAGTTCCCTGGTTGTAAGAAAGATACTGAACACAAGTACAGTTCACACAAACATATCATGTGATTGCAACACTTGAACTCACAACTACGCCATATTCAAAAGAAAAATGGCACAGACTGTACAAGAAACCCGGCGCTGGTGAGTGCCTCCTCCCCATATCGTTTCAGCTTGAATGACGAGATATGGTAAAAGTGGTACAGCCATTTTCATCTTTATATTTTACATCAGCCAAAATGTAATGCCTGAGGTGGTAATAAGATCTATTAGCAGTTATATCCTGTTGGGGGGAGTGGGGGTCTTAAAATGTGCTCACTTTATCGCGAACAGCCTATGTGTGAACCTATTTCCTCCACGGGGTATAAACTTGTAATTAGGTTGAATCCTGGCGGATTATGTGTGTTGGTACCCGTATAGCTGCATCACTCACTGGCTAATTACTATTTAAATGGAATATTTCTCACATGGAGTGTACATGTGAAGGTTAATCGGCACAATGTCAAACAGTTGCATGCACACACGACCTTGGTCACTCTGCATTGAAACTGTGGTACATTTTTTCCATTCCCGACGAGTCCCGTCAATATAATTAGCACACAAACAAATGTTACGGTAATACCTATCACTATGTGCTATAGTTCACTCACCACGTAAATGGAGATGCAGATCAGTCATGCTGTACGCATCTCTCTCTCAAGGTGCAGGACGACAGGGCAACTGGTCAGTGAGATGATGATTACACTGCGGACACTGACAGATGATTAATCGAGTATCTTTGATGGGGGTGGGGGTGTATTTATATGCTACAGCATGTGAGCCCCCTCCCATGCTGCTCTCAACCCCTTCCTACCCTACACACTGGGCAGGCAGCGTCATTTGCCAGACAGTGAAGGATGCATATATTAGTTTCTTCTGGCTGGCTGGCGCTCGCACGGGTGACCAACTCATACTACATGTCCCTCTCTTAATGCGAATTGACAGTAACGTATGTGCCACTCCGATCATGCATACTCTGCTACAGTAGTAGTATGTACTTGTGGGTTGTGCCACAGAGATAGTGCTTCGATGGATTTGTGTCGCCATTTTTTCCCTCTTTCCCACTATCTTCTTACATACATACTCCTAGGACAGCTTATCATGTTCATGACCACACACAATTGCATGGCTCATTATTGTTCTGGGTGGGTTTTATCCTGCATTTCCAAGATGGCCTCCACCACGGGGCTTCGCCCTGAGGACCTCTCGAGATAGGGGTCAGTGCTGGCTAGGACCTCGTCGCGGACGGACGTCGGTGTGTGAGCATGTGCCTTTATGGCTGTGGTAAATGTGTGAACTTCTGTCCATGCTGGCTGCCAAAATGGCAGCTGCATTCATTCCGACTGGGTACAGAAATTGCCGCCATCGAAGTATGTGCTTATTCGGGTAATAGGAAATCTGTTTTGACGAATAATGGGCAAATTTTTTAAATCCTGGCTGCCAACATGGCCGCTCATCGGTTTCGGGCGACATTTACTGGCCACCAAAATGGCCACCGTCTACGAATGCGCTCATTCGGATAATAGGAAGATCGATTTCGGGGGATTTTTCATTGGCTACCAAAATGGGCGCCATCGGTTTCTGCCACATTTTTACTGGCTGACAAAATGGCCGCCGTCTTGATGGAATGATACATTTTGAAATTTTTCGTGGGAAGAGAGAAATATTTTTGAAATTATCTATGTGCAGTCCTACAGTCCTCAGCCAGCAGCCAGGTGTCCCAGAACCATCTAGTTTATACTTGTTATAGTTACGGCGAAATCTATATAAAGGGTTAAACATTTGCAACATGTATAGGGTAAGCATTGATTACCTTGCGTCAACGGAATAAACGCCCACTGGCTTTTTGTCTCATTTTGATGGACGGCGAGGGGCGGGGTGAAGCGAGTAACAAGATAGGGAGAGAATGCCATGACCATGCGTAGGTCACATATTTTTCGGATGCACACTTGACTCGGTTGAGTAGTAGGGGAGTGCCTGTCAACGCGGCGAAGTGTACTAGAAAAGTTTCCAAACGCCGATATCAGAACTACTTCAGTAACTGCGAACAAAGTACAGAAATTTCCCCCAACATTTTAATTTACAGCGCAAGAACTCTACTGCCAAGTGCCGCACGCACTTTCGGAGTCGCCCATATCCACGGCAAAGGAATGGCCGAGTGGGTGGAGACAGGAATAAAAAATAAAAATAGACGGCGAAATGAAAACCATGGCACACACAAGGAGCAAACGCTTTGAAAACTGAAACTCGGGGTGGAGTAGTGGATCCTGGAGGAATGGAAGCGCCCGACGAACAAAGGTGGCGACGAGGAACCGTTAGGCCGTGGGCGGACAAAGGCCCATGTGATCAAGACGAGCGGCCGATTGTCCGCTGGAAAATGAGGTGAGTTCAAAGGAGCGATTTTAACATCGCACGCGAAACACGCATACCGCCTAGGCGGTGTCTTTATTTTTAGAAGTTATTTTTTAAACATGAATCGAGTCGTTCTTCAAATTTTAGTATCCGAGCACTAAAACACGAAAAATATAAATAGTTCTAAGTGGACTACGTATCTACTCCTCCAAGGTCAAGAAGCGAGAGAGCAATACGGGCGACACTAACCCGCACGCTTAGCTCATCATCGCTCCTACGCGCTAGTCGTGCAGTGTTTCCGTCGTAACTCTGTACTGTGCAAATTCGATCTGTAACACAGTGGTTTTACAACACGCGATGAAAGACCACAGATTAAACTACACCCGTATCTTTGTACTTTTCTCTTGCCGCTTAATGAAACTGCATAGACACGCTTTAAAAACGTGATATTTGACTATGTTTACGAATTTTTTTGTCATTAAAACAATTTGATGATAGTAAAACGATAGGGATATAGACAATAGTTTTTAAAATCCTTTCTTGCGAAAAAGTCGTATTTCGAGAACTTGTATTTACCGAGATTTGCGCAAAAAAAAAAAAAATAAAATAAAAAAAACAAAATAAAAAACCAGTACATAGTCCTCTTAAGAGCGTCTATGATGTAATAGAAGTTTTGTATCCAAATGTTCGTGAACATGCACGCAACAAAAAAAAAGTTTTGCACTACCGAGATTACGGAGTTCTTGGAAAAAAATAATGAGGGGGGGGGGACCGTCAGGGGATGGGAAACTTCATTCAAATGCATATTTCAATGTAAATAAATTTTAACATTACATAACTCTGCTGTTTAGTATTAAAATTCGAAAGGTATGCATGCAATTTCTTAAGTTTTGTTTTTTGAACCGTGTTGGTGAAAATACGTAATGTTGCAATATTTCCTTTTTGTTTTGTCTTTTACAGCACGTTTTTAAGTATGCGAGACACTTTTTCTATTTAATACTGTAGGTTGGTAGCATAGGCGTACGAAATTTAAACCAAATATGACGTTTTACTTTGGCATTGTCAGTGCTGCCACAGTTTTTGTTGAGGAAAATCCATAAAAAGAAAAATGCCTGAGTTATAGTGAAGAATCAAAGCGTATTTCCAGGATGTTCGTTAGTATTTTCATAACATTTCACATGGATAAATGGCATACAATTTTTGGAGCAAGGCTGAGCTCTCGGATGGGGTCCCCCCCCCCCCGCAGTTTTTTTTTTTAAATTAACATTCCCTGTCTGAATTACTCGGTTACGCACGGCTCAAGAGAACGTATGGGATTACAATACACACTGTGTCTACAGAATACTATGTCTGTCATTCCGATGCCTCTTTGCTTGTAATTCACCTACGGTCCACAGCGAACACCCTTTATGAGCGACCAACACTATAGGTGGGTGCAAAACTTTTTTATTTTTCAGGTGTGTAGCTGTAATCGCATTTATTGTGCATTCACTGCTAAAGTTCTACTTCCAGAATATTCCTCCGCCTCATTTAAACAATTAAAAAATTACACGAGAGTACCAACGCACTGCATTCGTGTGCATCCAGTATAATAATTTTTTGCATAAGAACTATTTATTACTAGACATTACCAAAACATATATTTTCCCTCTGTCTTTATTCATATTAGTTATAGAAGAGATATTATAATTCACAAATACAATATAAGTACAGTTTACAAAACGGAAGGTACTTTCATGTTAGGACGAGTATAAAACACTTATACGTGACATATTTAAGAAACAACCAAACACGTCATAAAATGGACGATTTTCCAAGGGCCCCATTCAAAACGTGTGAAGAACCCTAGAATAGACTATAAGATATGTTCTTTTACGGCTATTAATATAAACGTGCCACAGAAAGAGCGAAACCATGAAAATATGCTTCACGTTTTTTTATCATTATTTCCTGGCACAACACAAGCTACCTCCGTAACCGTCGCTTGTAAACTCGTGGCGCCGTCGGACGGCAACGTGGATGTCAGCAACTATTCCAAGGTTAAAGTGCTAAAGAATACCCGATATAATCCGTTCAGGGTCACTTCACACTTTCCTGAATCCCTGCTGAAGTTCTACTTCCAAGATATTCCTCCGCCTCGTGCAAACTAAGCTTAACTAAGTCCAGAAAATTTCACCAAAAGGACAAAGCACCGAATTCGTGTGCACTCTGTTGTAATAACATTTTGTACGAGGACGATTTTTTTTACCAGGCGTTACCAACACAAGTGTTTTTCACTGTTTTGATACATATTGATTAAAAATGAAACATTTAGATTCATGAACAAAATATTGGCCAAAATTCAATTTAACGAAAAATAATAAAAATTTAATATTAACAGAGGTATAAAAAGCTTGTGATGCATAGCATATTTAGAACGTAACTAAACATGGCGTACGTGAGGTGATTTTTCAAAGGTTTGATTTTTAAAAAAAGTGTGAAGAAACCACAAATAGACTATTACAACAGACGCCAGAAGCGGCACTCGTTGGCAATGTACTTATTAGCACAGCTGCCGCGTAGTCGCTTGCCCACACATTTCTCAATACGGGGGAAAAAAGAAACTAATCAAAACGACATTCTTCCTGTTTAGCGACGTGGGCCACCTATATCTCATGAGATATGAAACAGTGTTCTGCACGTTTACAACCAACTTCAGACTCTCGAACTGTAACTTTACACGAGCATTCACAGGTTGTACAGTAAAATAATACCTAGCCCTTACTATAAAAGTAACCCAGCTCTCTAACAAATTAAATTTTTTTTTGTTACAGTGATGTATTTGAACTGTAGCAAAATATTACAATACTTCGCCATTATGCGAAATATAAAAAATATATGGTATTTAGTAGGCAACAAGCTTGCATGGAACAGTTTTGTACCAAATCATGTTTCGTATAAGGTTAATGTACACAAGAAGAAACTAGCTAATGTTACAGGGCAAATATTACATTATTCGCCACACCGAATACAGAAAATGTAATCTATTTATAATAAAACCATGAAAACAGCAAACGTATAGGATAAACGTCAAGTCAGAAGTTTCATAAAAATTAAAAACTTACATTTAATTTATCAGTAGTAAGGTCAATCTTCTGCAACACAGAAATCAGCTGAAATAACTCGATATAGTACCTTCGTACTAACCTGGAAAAAAAAGAAAGAAAACACTAATTTTGTACCAAAATTTCGATGTGCTATATTTTAGACGTGCGGATGTAGACCGACATGGTAGAAAAATACGGTTTGGTGTCTTTACACTAGTATAATAATAATAAAAAAAGTTATACTGGGCTGCTTTAGATCGCCGTCTTCAATTGCAATACTACCATGTCAGTCCACAGACTATCGTCATCTTATACTAAACCTTAGAAACGAGCGTGGTAAAACCGGCCATTAGGGCATTTCGTTTTATTATTATAACCATCTTAAGATATCCTTAATGCAATACTGAATAAATCTTTTGCGATATCTCAGTTTAGTAATCATAACCTATATAGTTCACAATACGGATATTTTCTGACACAAAAGTATAATATATATAATACAATAAAGATCTGGTATGTAATTTCTAATGATAATTTCAGACGAGAAAATATTTTTCCCTAATACTAAGAAGAAATTTCTGATATTCATAGCAAATTCCTTTAGTTCTCCAAAATGACCTTCAACCATAGAAATCTTGAGGTGTGATTATGATAAATACGAAACCAAAATGCGTGTGACCGAAGTTACACTACTAATTAGCATATCGTATCTTGCGCTCTTCATGATTTTTAAATGTAGAACGCTAATAATTTTGGAAATTTTAGGATCAACACATTTTGCCTGCAATACGCACGAATTAGTTGGGAAAGAAGGCTAGTATATTGTTCCGATGTATTGCATCCACTTTTATTTATGGTGTTTCCCTCTGGGGTGAAAAAGTTCCACATTCCGTTCCTTTAACCTCGGATTTGTTACTCTGGCGCAAAATGATATACTGTAACAACTCGAACAACGATGGCATTACTCCATTATCCCAATCGCGGAAAATATCGTCCGGGTTGCACGGTACAGTAATCGGGGACATTGGCAAACAAAGAGGAAAGCATTTTGTTTACTAAAGGCTGTTCACGATAAAGTGACCACTTTTCAAATAAACCTTAGAAAAAAGTCACTGAACTTACTTGAATATATTTTAACGAGCACACAGAATGGCATGCGCCAACGATGGATGAAAAGTAGTTCCATGCCTTAACGGCGAATCGAAAGTGTTATGTAGAAGTCATTTTTTTTAAATACTGAATCCAAGGGTACGAATCAGAAATTTGTAAAATATTAATTTTAGTTATAATTTCACAGTTACATTTGATCGACGTATGAATAAAAGGATGAGGCCTACAGTAGTATTAATTGTACATAACGCAGAAGAATACACGATGAGCGTACCAAGTCGATATTACGCAGGGCTTTCAAAAGTGCTCCGTTTACCGTGAACATCCTATGCCTAACGGCGAAGTGTTGTTTTCTTTTATACAAGCTGTTCGATATGCTGTAACAAAATAGCGAATGTGCGCCACTTAGGCAGGGAAACACTCGCAGAAATGGTCCTTAATGATGACATTACGATAACTCATAAAACGAGATAATATATATTTCCCGCATTATTTGCTGGACGCAAATCTTGATCGGCTGCGGGAAGATGGGAGCCGCTCGAGGCAAGAACTGTCATTGCACTGGCCTGGGAACCGATGGAAAATCACTCTCTTGTGCAATGCGCCAGGAACTCTCACGCACACGACCTGTCCTGCGGTTGTTTTAAAATCATCAAATTGGGAAATATGGCGGTCATATCTTGTCCACGCGACCTATGTTCTACGGGTATCCTTCCACTGTGAACCCAGCTGTACTCCGTGCGTTAAAGGCTGCAGTGGGGAACGGAGAACTTCCATGCGTGCGCTGTCCATACAACGCACGAACAAGCATTGCACATCTTGACCTTGCATTGCGTAAGAGAACTTATCTGTAAAACACGTTATAGGCGTAACGTAGCCAAACCATACTGAAAACTACACAAATTTAACTTATACAAATACGCCTTTAGTCTGTTTCACAGTAAACTGAGCCCTTTTGAAAGTCCTACTTAAAATATATATTTTTTTGTGAAGATTGTGTATTCTTCCGCCATATGTAAAATTAACTTTGCCCATTGATTCTCATTTTATTTATGCGACGGTCAAGGAAAATGTAAAGTTATTGGATAAGGAAATATATTTAAAACGTGATAATGCTTACAAACAGATGAATTTAAAAAAAAAAAAAAAAAAAAAAAAAAAATAATAATTTCAGTTTTCATAAATATTCGAATGACAATTATAATTCGATGTTCATGCATGGAACTGCTTTTCCCCCCTTGGTTGCCAACTTTATTTACGTGCAATCCTCTCAGCGCTCCTGTTAAAATGTATGCAGGTTCGGATAGTGACATTTTACAAATGTTTGTTTTCAAACGTGCTCACTTTATAGTGAACAACCTGTACATTAATTAAGGTCGCCGTTATTCTTAACCTAACTTGCGGCGCGTTCCCGCCAGCAATTCGAGTAGACAGGAAATGAAAGAGCCAGTGCAGCGAACTTACATCGGCAATTTCCATCGAAATAACATGAAAAACTGTCCTGCTATTTTAACGAAAGTTTAAGAAAAACTTAAAAACTCAAAATCTGAAATTTGATGAAAAACCAAGCAATTTACGTTCAAAATCAACTAATTTAATCGTTTTCAAGCAACTTTTTAATGTTTCTAGAAGCATCAATTTTCGATCCTCAAAATCAAGGAAATTTAAGCCAAAGTCGTGTAATTTTAAGCTAGAAACAAGTATATTTTTCCATTTTTTCACAAATGGCCGAGCAGGATTTGTGTAAATTAGAAAACAGCACATTTTAAGCCAAAATCTAGTGCATTTCTTGATTTCAAGCAACTTTTTCACGTTTTCTAGATACACTAATTTTGGAAGCGAGCAATCTGCATCAATTGAATTTAAGCCAAAATAAAGCAAAATAAGGCTAAATAAAATTAAATGTAAAAATGATAATTGGTAGATTCAAATGAATAGATATTTACACATTTTAAGAGAATTCAATTTCATGCACAGATTTTCCATTTCCAGTTCTTTTAAAACTTTATACACTTGTTTCTCATTTATTAGTTTTAAGGCATTTTTATCAACCATGTTTACATAGCGATCTGATAAAGTAATTTTATACTTTCCATCTAGAAAACAATAAATTTTTTTACCAAACTTAGATTCATAAATTGTGAAATTCAGAAGCTACATACTTTTTATTAATTTCAAGATCTTGTAGTTTAGTCAATTCATATGAATTTTTTAACTTCTTGATAAGGGATTCCATTTTGTTTTATTTATAAGAAAAGAAAAAAATTATTAAAAGAAAAAAGTAAATTTATTTTATTTTATATTTTATTTTAGTAAATTTATTTCCTTATAAATAAAATGTAAGCAATGCTCGAAATGGAAAATAACAACATATGCAAGCAATGTAAAACATGTGGTGGAGTATGTGTCAATGCATATCTGAGAAATCATTATGGGTTAAATAAAGTACTGTGTGAATGTGGAAAATATGTTTGTATTCCATATCTCGAAAACAATAAATACTAAATTCAACAATAGAAATTAAATTCACCATAATGATTATTCAACTAAGACATGTGTAGTATGTAATGAGAATCCCCATAAAGCTACTATAGACAAATAAACAACAAAATGAAAAAATTATTTTAGTGAATATATACAGAAATATTATCAAAACAAGAAGTTAAATAATTACAAACATTGTTCTCAATATTAAAAATAAATAAAACACTGTTTTATTCCATTCAATTAGTTATTTCATATTATTATTGGGTAAAAATCAATGTACCAAATTGCAGTAACAAAAATAAAACTTGATTAAAAATTTGTTCTTACTAAATAAATAATTTTAAATGTCAGGCAACAATCTAGCAGTTGAGTTGGGCCGAAGGAGAGTGCAGGAGCTAAGATTTTTAGCAAAAGAATATAAATTAAAATATTGGTGTCATCTAAGGAAAGTTGATTTAATTAGAACTCTTATACCATTCATTTTAAGTGAAGAAACAAAGATAAACTTTACAAACGTGCCATGTTCATATGCCAATGTCAGAGGACAATATTCAAAAGATAGAAATAAATTAAAATAAATATTTCCATTCCCTAATAATATATTTGAAAAGCCTAGAAACAAAAGTAAGCTAGTAACAGAATGGATAACAAAGAATAATTTTACAAATTTTCCTTTAGCTGATGCCGATATCAATGAATTATATAAACAAGATAAAAACGAATTAAAGGAAATATTTCCTTATTCTATTAATGTATTCATTAACAAAAGAAATAGAAGAATCAATAAAAATTATGAAGTTAATTCATCTCTTAAAAGTAGGATGTCGAAATATAACATTGAAAATGCTTTTAATTAAGTACAACCTAGTCAATTATTTTTAACTTCTGTAAAAAAAAAAATATAAAAAAAAGATTTCAGATAATACATGATCATCGTAGGAAATATAGAGGGGTGAAAACTAACATTAAATTATATGCCAATGATCGCAAGAAAGAGACTAACCAAGTAGAATTATTTATATTTCAATCACAAAGTTATAAAGTATTAAATGAAAGAGAAATTAATAGGATTTACAAAATTAAAAAAAAAAAAAAATTCTTGCACATTTTTCCGAATTTGAAAAAAAAAAAAAAAAAAGTTAAGATTGGAAATTAGATAGAGTAATTGGAATACAGTTAGCTATAAATAAGTATAATCCATTAAATGGAGCATCACATATCGAACTACCAGAAAATATTAGGAAAACACAGCGTGTATTAATGTGAAAAATAAAGATCAAAAATGTTTTCTTTGGGCAATAAAGTTTGCATTGTTTCCAGCAGAAAAAGATCCACAAATAGTAACTAAATATAAAAATGTGGGGCTTAATATTGATAAAATAATAGATAAATATGAATATCCAATTAAAATTGATGATATACCAAAAATAGAACATCAAATTGAAACATCTATAAATGTATACTCTTTTGATGACTGGGCTAGTGTTTATTCACTAAAACTTACAAAAAATAACAAGGGAAAAAATATAAATTTACTTTATTTCAATGATTATAAAAACTCACATTACTACTGGATAAAATATTCATCGAGGCTACCTTCTGCACAAAAAACTAAACATAATGGTAAAACTTATATATGTGATGCGTCTCCAATTCTTTTATTCCCAAGAAAGATAAAATAAACATGCAGAAAACCACTCTAAAAATGAACCAGTAAAAATCAGTTTACCTTTGGAAGGAGAGCAAATATTCTTCAAAAACTACACACATACAATGAAAGTCGCATTTGCAATAGATGCAGATTTAGAACAAATTCTAATGAAAATATCAAAAACTAAACCAAATCCAAAAGAAATACATAAATGAAAAATTAAAAAAAAAATCCAATTTTAATAAAGATTGATATCGATAATGGCTTTTATCAGGAGGTACTTAAAGAAAGATATAAACTTACTAATGATCAAATAAATACCATTCATTTGAAGTTAAATGATGAATAATATACAATGACATATCAGTTCCACGAAGCTTCTGGTTTTTTTGCTATTATATTGTATCTAGTTATGGTGAGTATAAACCACCAGTTGTATATCGAGGACCAAATGCACAGAAGATGTTTATGCAATCATTGAAAAGGGAAGTTAAAGAGATCGGGGAAATATATTTACAAATTGAACCCATGCATACACTAACAAAATAAGAAAAAGTCGTATATAATAGATCTACAAAACGTACTCTATTTGAATGTAAATATACTAAGGAAGATAAAAAAGTACACCATCATGATCACATAACCACAAAATTCATTAACCCAGTATGTAATAAATGTAATCTATGATTAAAATTACCCTATTTCGTTTCAATTTACTTTCATAACTTAGCTGGCTATGATGCTCATTTATTTATTAAAGAGCTATGATATGATGAAGAAGAAATATATTTAATTCCAAATAATGAAGAAAAGTTTATTACTTTTGGGAAAGCAACAGAAAATTTAAAAATGAGATTTATAGACACATTTACATATATGGCAAGTAGTTTAGATAAATTGTCATCTAATTTAAGTAAAGATCAAATGAAACATAAACAAAAGCATTTTCCAAAAGATCAAGTAGATTTAATAATTAGAAAAGGGGTTTATCCATACGATTATATGGACAGTTGGAAAAAATTTGAAGAAACAGAACTTCCACTAAAAAGTGAATTTTATAATACATTAAATGAATCTGATATAACTGGTGATGATTATGATCTTGCAAAACATGTATGGGATCAATTTTTAAGAAACCTTGGGGAATATCATGATTTATATGTAAAAAGTGGTGTGTTACTATTGGTGGATGTATTTTAAAACTTTGCAGAAACATGTGTAAATGCATATGATTTAGATTCTGCATGGTATTGTACAGCACCAGGATTATCATGGGATGCAATGTTAAAAATAACTAAACAATCATTAGATTTATTACATAATTATGATATGATTTTAATGGTAGAGAAAGGAATTAGAGATGGAATTTAACAATGTTGTAAGAGATATGTGAAAGCAAAAAATAAATATTCAGAAGATTTTAACCATAGTCAATAGTTTAACTATTTAGCTGATCTCAATGCGAATAATTTATATGGTTGTACAATGTTACAATATCTACAATCTGGTGGTTTCGAATGGGTTGATTATCCAGAATTTAAATTAGATTTTGGGAAAAATTGTATATTAAATTTTAAAGATGATTCTGACCATGGTATAATTTTAGAAGCAGATTTAGAGTATCCACAAGATATACATGAATTACATAAAGAGCTTCCATTTTGTCCAGAAAATAAGGTAGTTCCACAAACAATTCAGTATAAATTATTGACAACTTTACTTAATAAACAAATGTATGTAATATACCATCGCAATTTGAAACAGTGTCAAAACAATGGGCTAAGCTTACAAAATTACATAGAATTTTTAAGTTTAATCAGTCTGATTGGTTTAGAAAAAGTACGTATATTTAATGAGAACTGATGCAAAAAATAATTTTGAAAAAGATTTTTATAAGCTGATGAATAATTCGGTTTTTGGTAAAACTATGGACAATATAACAAACAGGGTAGAAATAAGACTGATCTAAAATGAAAAAGTCTGTGATAAATTAGTAGCAAAACGAAATTTCAAAAGAAGTACAATGAGTATCTTGTGGCTGTTCATATGAACAAATCTAATGTAAAATTTAATAATCCTATTTATGTGGGTATGTCAATTTTGGACATATCGGAAGAGTTAATGTATGATTTTCTTTGTAAAATGATGAAACCTAAATATGGAGATAACGTTGAATTATGCTATCAAGATACAGATTCCTACATTCATAATATAAATCCAGAAGATTTTACAAAAATATGAAGTCGATGATAGAAAAATTTGATACGAGTGATTACCCCAAAGATAACATATATAATATACCTTAAATAAATAAGAAAGTTTTAGATGGTATGAAAGATGAATGTAATGGGATTATAATGAAAGAATTTGTTGGTATAAGAACTAAAATGTATGCATATAGAGTTGACGATAAATAAAACAAAAGATCGAAAAATGTAAATAAATGTGTAGTTAATAAGAAAATAACATTTGATGACTATAAGAATTGTTTGTTTAATAAAAAATACAATATAGAACAATGTATTTAATGAGTGAAACACATGAAATATATACAGTCAGAGTTAATAAAATAGCATTAAGTGATTGTGATGACAAAGGGTTTATACAAGAAAATAAAATAGATACATTACCATATGGACATCTAAATTAATAGTTTTATTAATAAGAGTTGAATAATTTAGCAGCCAGCACACCAACCACTGAAATTACACAAATTATATTTTAAACATTCTTAATTATCAAAACAATTTCAATATAAGCACCATAAAAATAAATTACTTTACCATTTTCATTTCTAATTTCTAAAACAATATGATTAAAATGTTCATTATTTATTTTGTAACAAATTGGTTATGTGGGCTTATAATCAATATAATCTCCAAAACCAAACATAGTTTTTGGTGGAAAACTAGCAAATATATTTATTTTTAAATGATTATATTTATCATTATTTATGAACATTCCATATTCCAAATTACATTGGATATTTATTGTTTTAAAATGATTTAAATTAGGTAATTTAGTACCTGCAACAACTTTGTATTTTTCAATAAGCAAATATATCTCAAATTCAAGAATATAAGATAGTCGATCGTTAAATTTAATATCAAACTTCGATTTAATAGATATTCTATTTTTCACATCATCTGCTGTAAATTTAATGTTGTTTGTTGAAAATGGTTCAAATGAGTTTATAGATTCTTTTAATGATTCAAAATCATATTGGCCTTTAGGAATAGTGATAACTTCGTTTTTATCAACCTCACCACTCAATATGTCAATTGTGTTATAGTATTATTGGATATATTGGGTGACACAAATTTTGTGCGAAAATTAATCAATGTTATAGATTATCTTTATGAACAATGTCATATTGAAGTTTTTTCTTAAGAATAGAACTGTTATTTGTCAGCTTAAATACTATATTATCCATTTATTACAAAAAATTATGTTATTAAATAAAAAAAGTAGATTGGGGTGTTGGAGATTTAATATCCGAAGAAAATGCTAAAAATCTAAAGAATGGCGAACTTCTAGCTGACAATATGAAGGCCATTATCGTAGGTATTAGTAACTGTGGAAAAACCAACTTGATGATTAATTTCATTTGTAAGAATAGTTGGTCAAATTTCAATAAATTGCATGTTTGCTCAAAAAGTTTAAATTAATCAAAATATATTCAGTTACAAAATGACTTTGATGTAATATCTTACAAGTATAACGAAAAGATAGCTTATTTTTTAAATAGCAATGACAAAATGATTCCACTAGACCAATGTGAAAAATATTCTTCATTAATTTTCGATGATATCATAGAAAATCAAGATGTTATTCGCAAGTACTTTACTATGGGAAGACATAAAATGTCGATGTATTTTATTTGGCACAGACTTATTCAAAAGTACCAAAGCAATTGGTGAGAGATAATACAAACTTTCTGTGTATATTTATACAAGATGAAACACATTTAAAACACGTATATAAAATGAGATATGACAAGCGAAATTTCAAGAGATTTGTTCAAAATGTTGAGACGAATATTATGGATTTATTACATTAGATTTGAATATAAAAATGAAGTATGGGAAGTATTTTAATAAGATCAAGGACTTTGATAAAACAACTTTGTCTCAATCAGAAGTGTAACTGAAAGTTGCACTTACTGTGCGAGAATTATTTTCTGCTTCAGCAAACATGTTGGCATCTAGTTGCGACAGAATATAGTTCTCCTACTGTGCTGCAACCTAGTTGAAATTTATGAAAGTTTTCATAATGTGCTAGCCTCTACAGGCAACAGGAAAAAGCCGACTATGTACAGAGAGAAAAAAAAAGAGATTCGACATTGATGTAGCAAGTTGCTCTTGGCCTGCGAAGGGCTTCACTTGTCGACCTTGGGCAAGCTTGGCGCAGCAGCTGGTACACACTTGATGAGTGACTTGTGATAAAGAATCTTTCAACTCACTGCAAGCAGGTTTCATTTCATTGTAGCAAGCATCTTGTCATGGTGGCTTGGTGACAAAGTGTTTAATTTCAAATGTGAAGGTCAGTGGTTCGAACCCTGGTTTGTGCCAATAATTTAATAATGTGAATATGAGGTGCCAATATTTACAGTGATATATTATCATCAAATCATTCGAAATTTGAGCCAAAAAACCTTGCTCATACAGAAAATACGAGCAGTAGATACTATTAATTGCTACCACTTCAAACTCCAGTGAAAAATAATCTCTATAATATAAATGTAATATAACAAATGCATATTTAAGAGTCTTCCCATATGATAAAATAAAAAATAATAAAAAAAACCCAATAACATCTCCACTACATACCTTCGTTAAAAATAGCAGAAAATATGTATGTTAGTTTTTCATGTTGTTTTGATGGAACTTGCCGATTTAATTTCTTTACGCTGGCTCTCTCATTTCCTATCTACTAATTCGCGCCAACTTGACGTCACTGCACGAAGCATTTGTGCACCAGCCCACGTGCAGTTGATGCGCGAGATTCGGCCGCGTGACGAAGCCACGAGCCAAGCCTGCGCACTTCGGAGCTGTACGGTTTCCGGTGTCGCAAACAAAACAATTTATTATGCGTCTTGTACTTAAGTCATGTAGGCAATATGCTTGGATACAGTTATATGAGCCAATTATGTCCTAGACCTGCATAGGTAAGATCGTTGATCATCGAGTTTCTCAGTGTGTAGTACAGACCAAAAATTAGCTACATGCACGTAATGTACACAGTTGTGTACAACGGGTCAGAATGGGTTACAGAAAGAGGCGGATCGTCACTGCAAGCCATAGAAGAGTACTTCGCATCCACCTACAAAGTTGATGCTGACAAACTGGCACCTTTCATCAAAAAATGCCAAAAGGCAGCTGTAGCCAGCGGCGAACTCGTCCAGAGGAACAGAAAGAGGGCCTCAGGGACCTTCAAAATGGCATCTGGGTCTCGCAGTGCTCTTGACCGGCCCGAGACAGCTGGTGGGAAACGAGGGGCTGCTGCCCCCAAGGAAAAGGAGAGATCCGTGGCCCAGAAGACAACAATGACCGAGAAGTCAGTCAAGAAAGCTACACCTTCAGCTGAGACGGAAAGGAAGGCAGCAGCCACGATCCCGAAGCCCAAGAAGTTACCTTCGAAAGAGAAAAATGTCAAAGCTTAACCAAAAAACCTCGTGCCCCAAAACAGAAGAAAGTGGCCCCGAACAGCAAATCGCCAGAGAACGCTGCTCCAAATAAGAAATGAACGTGTGACCTAGGCTTGCAGCACTGTGGCACAATATGTCTTGACACTTTTTGAATCTGACATTTGAAAAATCACCCCATGTATAAGGTGTCTGTTTCCTAAATATGTCCTGTCACAAGCGTTTTTTACTTCTGATAACATAAAAGTGTCTTATTTTTAGTCAAATTGCTTATCTTAATTTTCGTTAAATTGAAGTTTTACCAATATTTTATTTATAAATTATATTTCATTAAAAATAATTATTTATAAAAACTGCGAGAAAACATGTGTGTTGGTAGCGCTTAGTAAGAAATAGTTCTCATACGAAATATTATTATAACCGAGAGCGCACGAATTTGGTGCGTTGTCCTATGATGAAACTTTCAAGGCTTAGGTAAGCTTCATTTGCACGTGGCGGAGGAATATCCTGGAAGGAGAACTTTAGAAGGGCTTTAAAAAAGTGTGAAGTAACCGTAAATTGATTATACACTGATGCGTCGCCACTCAGGAATCGGAACACATTATTTGCGTACTTGAAGGTGTTGGCCACTGCAAAATCTTTAATTTTGTAGTTGTACCATTATATGCTTTTCAACTTCTATACATTATATGTGACTAACTTTTCTTCAGATAAAACTTTTTAGAATCCATTTTTTTTCTGCGAAATGACTTGTCAAAGTCAAAATTTTACTGTTTTCGTAATGTACAAATAAGATTAACCAAAATATTTACATTAAATTTAACACCTGCAAATTAAATACGTTGTTTTAAATAGTTTTTAAGGCCAGTTCAGCAAAAGTTATCTTACAAAATTTCAGAGGCAGCCCCAAATCAAAGACATGCAAGAATTTCCATTATTTTCAGCAATTTTTTGAAATTGCAAAAAACATTTCACTGTAGAGTTTCAAGCACATCTTGACGTAGCTCTCGGCATCTTCTTTCGGTGTTAATTACGTTATCTCTGTGCGTAATATGGTTGCCGTAATTTTTACATTTCTAAAATAGTAAACATGATGATTTTGACATGTACTTATGAAAAAGATATGCGCTCGAATTTGCTTCCTGGGAGGGAAGAGTACTCGCTGATAATGTCTAATAGTTGGACAGTTGTGGTACAAATAATAAATGCTACATTTTTTTCGTGGCCAACTCCCTTAAGAGTCTTTTGTTAAGTAGTATTTTTTTTTGCTCGAATATGCGTATTTCGGTAAACAAATGTTCTGCAAATAAGACTTTTGTCAGAAAAGTTAAAAACAATTATTTATGTACCTATTTTTATTTTTTTATATTTTATCATATTAAGTGAGTTATTGGAGAAAAATCGCGAGAATGGTCAAATATCGCATTTTTAAAGCTTGCCTATCCAGTTCCCTTAAGCGGCAAGAGAAAAGTACAAAGGTACGGGAGTGGTTTATTCCGTGGTCTTTCATCGCGGGTAATAAAACCTCACTGTTGCAGATATAATTGACACAGTACAGAGTTACGATGGAAACACTGCACGCCATGCGCGTAGGAGCGATGAGGCGCTAGAAGTGTGTGCTAGTCGGTATGTTCGCTTGGTATGCTTTTTCTACTATCTGAGAGCAAGTGGTATTATTCACGAGCCGAAAAGAAGCAAAAAACAGCAGTTACTATAGGCAGGACGACACGAACGACTAACAGCAGTAAATTAAAGTCAAAAATATATAAACTAAATTTTATTTCCAAAATGTCGATAATCATTATTGTCTGTGTGTAATTTACGTATATTAAAATTTTTGATATCTTACTTTCGAGGATAAATTTGTATTAATTATTTTTATTCCTCTCTGCACTTCTTACAGAATACTCACACACATTCTCTTCATAATTCTGCGCAAAAGCAAATTACTATTTGCAATCGTCACTCTCAAGACACTTCGACGTTTGTAATTTGATTTTGGCGGCCATTTTTTTTTCCACCTTGTTCGTTTTGATATTTCTGCTGTACCTCGGCGAGCAAGAGCAGAAATAGCAGCTTTATTATAGCACAAATAGCAATTGCTAACGCCAACCGAACAACATACAAAAAAGTGCTTCCGGTAACAAGCAGAAATAGCAATAAACTAGCAGATCAGCAAACCACGCGGACACTACTATTATCGCCCGTATCGCTCCCACGCGACCTTGAGGGGAAGGAGAGGGTGGGGGGTGTCCACCCCACTCTTAATACAGGTAACGGAATTCGGCGCAGGTTTGGACGGCAAACAGCCTTGAGGCGACGGGAAAAAGGTCGTGATCTGTCGTCCATACAGGTGCCACCGGGAGGCGCTCCATCCAGTTTGCTCAGGTGCGACGAGCCAAACAAACAGTCGAAGGAGTTCCGAGCCGTCGGTTTCAAGCATGGAGGTATTAGTCTATGGAGTGGAAGCCGAGACACGAAAGTGAAGCCGAAAATGAAAGACAAGGTCAGGGCTAGTAGTGGCAAAAATGTGCATATTTTACATTGCTTACTGTGTAACTTTTGCCACTCATAATGACGGCTGACGTAAACAATCGGTCTGCGCATGCGCAGTTGAGAGAAGTCAGACAAGGCATCAAGGGTTCCCTTGATAAACGTGGAGAAAGTAGGATGTTGCCACTCCGCCATCTATTACCTCCATGGTTTCAGGACGAGGAAGGCGTGGGTGTGAGGATGCGTGGGCTGGGCAAATACGGTAGCCGTTCCCACGGGCCACTTACAGATGGCGACACAGACAAGCACTCGCCTCACACTTAGCTAAGTACCCGTGCAGGTCTTTCTTCACTTAGGCGCAGCCGAGGTTTCAAGACAAAAATAAAAGGGAGAACTGTTTTTAATCTTTAGGAAAATATTTCACTATAAAGTAAGCACTTTTTAATTTTAAATCAACCTAATAAAAAAGTCTCTATCTCTACCTGCATTTATTTTAACGGGCGAACTGAGTGACTTGCGCCCAGTAAAGTTGGTAACGATGAACAGAAAGTAGTACCATATCCTAACGTGTCAGGTAGCCATTTCTGATTAATTGAATTATTTCTTTCACTTTGTTTTTTTTTTGTGCGTCGAAGTGTAAAAATGAGCAGATTTACAAAACATTTTCTTTTGTAATAATTTCACGGTTGCACTTGGCCGACACATGAATAAAGTGATGAGGCCCCTGGCAATCTTTATCTTAAATAAGGCGGAAGAATACACAACGTGCATACAAGTAGATCTTGAGCAGGGCTTTCGAAAGTTATTATTTTAACCGTGAATAGCCTGTATACAGATTTACTGGGCGAAGAAATAAATAAAGTAAAAGATTATTTTTAAATGTTTAAGTAGTTTACAGAGAATTCTTGATGGGATCGAGGACAGCATTTCTGTTTCCCAGTCCATAAGT